>JAIXMP010000055.1:0-172077 GCA_025677815.1 Phascolomyces articulosus
ACTCCATCATCACAACCATCCCTATATAACTATTCCTACACCACTCGTACTACACACTTGTACTACACACTCGCGTTGAGCTAAAGAATCTAACAACGATTTTTGGACTACTATTACTATATAAAGACAGGTACAGTACTAATAATTGTCATATTAGGAAAGTTTTTATTTACAAACACTTTGGAGTGTTTTTTTTGTAAACATCAGTACAGCTTCCAGCTGTATCTGTTCCATCTATTTTAACAGTAATCAAAAAAGCTTTCTTATTACCAAAACAAACTCTAAGATTATTATTGTAACAGCCAAAATCCACCATCACCTAAAAGTTTACTTTTTAGTTTGTAGTAATAAAGTTAACGATGAAGAGCAAGGTTATTTAACAATATTCAATATTAATAATGGTGTGAAAATAAAGTACTAAAAAAATTTGAAACATGTTGACTGAAATATTATTTTTCTGCTGTTTTTTAGTGAAAAATATAAAGACAGCCATACAATCAAATTGTTACTCTTTTTATTTCAAAACTCTTTTTTTCCCTCCTGTGTATTCTACCGTAAAAATATGGCTGATAGCAACAATAATGACACTACTACCACTATCGCCGAAAAGACCCTCCTTCACTCCTTTTCTGGAAGCCTCTCTCCCTAGTATTAAAGCTGAAAAACTTCCAACATAATCAAGGGGAGATAACTTTTTGTGTTGACGGGAATAAGATTTTTGGTAAAGCATGTCTCCATATTATTGGAAGCACAAAAGGAACTCTGATGAAAATAGTCGATTCATGGGAAAATGCCTGGATAATACATTCGTGTATGTAAAAGGTGAGAAAAGTCGTTGATATAGAATATAGGTTTTTATTACAAGTTTCTCACCCTTATTCTGGACTCGGTTTGTAAACGATGAAGTAAGATCCAACAGTTGTCTACCAAGTTTTGTGGTTGTGATGCCCAAGTTGCAAAAGAATAGAAAGGAAAAAGTGACATGAATTTTCTTGAATAGGTGTTTTTTAGAAAATAGATAATGAATATAGTGTACATACATTGTGTATTATATTAACAACATAAAATAATAATCGTAATTATTTTTTTTTACATGATGTAAAATGTTAGCAGTGACACTTTTCAAAAAAGGCCATGGTAAAGCGTTCACTCTTGAACATTATTGGCTTACATGAGAAAAGATACAAAACTTCTTGACTTTATGGACTTTATTGCGAAAAAGGAGAAGGAAGAGTAGAAGAAGATGGATAAGAAGAAAGAAGCTGTGGGTGCCGAAGAATTAAGAAGTAGGTCCGTCCTGCTTCTGATGGCATCAAAAATGGACAAACAGAGGGACTCGAATTGGCTCTCGAGCATCAAAAGTTTATGGAGAGATAACAGGAACGAATGTAACAAGAAAAATGAGAACAGGAGAAGCGCGAACAAGATATCATGACTAGAGAGATCTTATAAAATCTCTCCCCCTCTCGTAAATGCTTCGAGCAATTGCAGGAAATGATTCGAAAGGAAATGGAAGACGAAAGAAAAGAAAAGGAAGGCAGGAAGGAAGGCACTGAAAATAAAGTGAAATGCCTGTAGAGGAAAATTATGATAGTGATAATATAGCTGAAGTTACGTTGTTGAAGAAGAAATTGATACGTATATTTATTTATATTTATAAGGCCTTCCTTTAATTGGGCATGTATTTCCGGGTTTAATGTATCAATATCAGAGGATTACGGTTTAAATCTCGCTCATGAGTACCAATATATTTATACTAATCATGATCTGGATTGGTAAAATGTTTGTGTTGTAATGAGATCTTATGTATGTATGCCTTATGGCGTTTATCTTCAGCAATGTTATCATTACAACGCATTGTGTATATTGTCAAGGTTATTATATTACCTTAGGGGAAAAAATAAGGGCTTATTCAGTCATTCGGTTATTTATTTTTGCACGATTTTGAGTAGTTTTTTTATTGATATTAGGCCTTATGGATTACTTTTGTTACTAACCTATGGCAGTTTTTTTTTTTTTTTTTTTTTTTTTTTGGTTGACCAGGTTTCATTTTCAATAATCGGCTGTGCTGTGTTGCTCGTTTGGTTTCATGATTCTTATCATCATGCATGAAAAAAAAACAGTTATGAAAAGAACTGCTGTAGTACGTAAGGATGATCAAAGTAGATCAGTGTCACAATAAAAAAAAGTGCCAATAGTGCCACAATCCAGTAGATGAATGGCATGGCACCAAAAGCATGGGTGATTGGAGAATGAACATAAAATAACATGGAGAAAATGTCGGATATGTGTTATTGCTACTACAGCATCAAAAATATGCGTATCAGAAAAAAAAGAATTATCTTAACAAGAAGTGTTACAAGAAGAAGTTAATGGATAATATGAGCAGGAACCAAAGTATTTATGATGGATAATGATGGAAGCATCATCAACAGGACTAGGACCAGAGTGACATGGAAAACTTGAGCACAAATACCAAGGCAAGAGAACCATGTATGGATAGGCTTTGTTGAATAAAAAGAAGAAAAGGTACTTAGGGTGAGAGTTTTTACAATTTTCAAGAACCCTTTTATATTTCATTTACATGGTGTTTATTGATCCAAAACCTTGCAGATTATAATGTTACACTCTCATCACTTCATTAAATTACTATTACGGTTCTGCGGTACTCTTATGTAGAACCGATTGCAGTTTCGTGTCAATTCCGGTTCTGCGAGTCTTTTGAGGAACCATACTATTATTATTGTCATTCACCAAGATCCAGTAACGGAGCCAAAGAGATTGACCTTCAAAAAAAGTCAATTGGTATCAAACTAGGAATCAAGAAAACTATATTGTTGGTCAATCTCAATTCATTCAAGACGGCGCAAATTATTTGTCAATCAACTGAATTATCAAGATACTACAACTTTCGAGGTTGCCAGAACCGGAAAGCCAATTCAACTCGAACAAGTAACACTATATAATTGCCATATACTATTTTACATATATACACCAAACCAAGGCATGGGTATTCATCAAGTATATCATCTAACTAGGTCAGAATTTCTTTACACCGCTGTGGCGTAAAGCTTTTTTTTTTTTGGAATTGGCTGATAGAGTATTGGTGACAGTAAGATGATCTGGTACATATTGATGATACGCAGTAATAAAGTTGAATAATATGGATTTGTTTTGTATCGATTGACGACGGTGATATTTTGACATTAGAATTTTCTCTTTTTTTTTTGTTCTTGTTTAATATGAATGTGTTGTATAGTTCTTCGAATTTTATGTTTGTGGGCTTTTTTTTCATCTTTGTCTTGATTTCTGGTTCGTCCATATTTGGTCTACATGATGAGTAAAATAAGATACACTATTAGAATCTCCACAGTATATATTACTTTAACAATAAAAAACATTATATAATAACAACTTACTTGTTGGACTGATTGTTGCTGTATGTAATTGTAAATTTTGATTTTTTATGTGTTTTTTGTTTTTGAAAATGTGGCTTCGTCCATGATGTTCTATTTAATATGTTGATTTTTTAGCTAAGATTGTTTCATAATCTATTGTTATATATACTAGGAAACTTATATACTAGAGATTGGAAAGAACATCATTAAGAAAACTTACTGGATCGATGCCATTTTTTCAAGGAATTTCTGTATTCGTAATTTTTGTTTTTTGTTATTGTATTTTTGTCCGTATTCTAATGTGTAACTTTAAATGCATTAATACTAGAATATTTTCTTGAAATGGTACTGATAATAAATTAATATAAGACAAACTTACTGTATATTTTGTGGATGATCCAGTGAATTTTTTTATATATTAGAAAGATGATTTGAACATTTTCGTATGCGTAAAGTTTGTTTCATTTCAATAAATAATCTAGTAAAAATATGAGGTTTTATAACAAATTATTAGCACCTACTCATCTACTATGTTGTATATAATTATATGAAAGAGAAATATTCTATATGAACTTACTGAAAGGAAGTTTTTTTGTAAATATCAAAGATGATTTCCATGTTCTTGTTTTGTTTTGTTGATGACATTTTCGTTGTCCATTGTCAGTAAACACACCATCATCACTGAATAATTTCTGGCCGACTTTCTTACTGGGGATTTAAGGATAGTGATAAAATGAAGTGTAGCACCATTATTTTTTTTTATTTCTTTTTTTTGAGACCATCATCACAGAAGACATATAACTATGCTACCGTCATTTCCAGAAATTTGAATTTATATTGTATTTATTTGGGAATTTTGTCATCGCAAAAAGACAGGGCCGAAATCATTCAATTGATATATTTGGATACGTTGTGTGTGTGGACTTTTCAAAATAGTTCGCGTGTGTGTAGATGTGTGTGATAAATCACTTTTATATCCAAGCAAGTATATCAAATAATTGCCTTGAGCGATAAGAAAAAAATCATAAGCCAACAAACACCAATCACTGACATTTTCGGGATTATATGGATAGATATTTCTGTTTTTGCAATCGTATTCCTATTCAAATATCATATTTGGTTATCAAAAACATGTATAAAATGCACCACCACTTAGCTAGAATAAATAACAACAGTACAAACGATAAACTAGATAGTAACTTATAAACAAATAAATTGGGTATATTGATCATTCATCTAATCAAAGCATCAAAATGGATAATTATTTTAAATGTTGGCAATAAAGACCAATGTAAAATTAGCAATAATGTATATATTATTCAGCAAATTATTTTTCCATTTTGAATATACGAAAACTTTATGAAAGTTGGATATTACTTATTATGAAAGACTAGCGATATTTTGAGCCAAGAGTGTCAATTAATGAGCCTAACGAATCTATACAAAATTATTTACTCGATAGCCTTCCTTGGAAGAATGGACTTTTTAGATCTCCTTCATTGTAGCTCGCGAACAGGTGCTTTTTGGAAGTGGATGGCAATGAGATAATGGTTTGTAGTGATAAAATATTAAATTGTCGACGATTGCAACAGGGGTACAACGATGACAATTTGACTCAATGGTTCAAGGCATCAAACATGTTTAACGTCTCTTGGAAAACAACAGGAAGAACCCTTTTGCTTTCTCAATACTTCACACCTGAACGTCGATGTTTTAGTTTAGAAGAACTGAATATTTTATTTGTTGCTTTTAAAAATTGATGATACAACCACACCTTTTGCATCCTCTACGATTTCTGTACCAATTTAGTGAGAATTATCATAAATACTTATAAAATTTGCACTTTTACAATTTGCATCATTATTTACGGTCGTTGCGTCTAATCGGGTGTAAAACCTACTTAATTTTCTGAGACTCATGTAAGATTTTAAGGATTTTGCAACTTATCGAGGTAATTTTATATGCATTTTTAAAAATAAAAAATGATGAAAAACACATCTTATACATATCCAAAGATAACTTTAGTATTCATGTTTACTTGTTGGCTGGAGCAAACTCCATGGTTGTAGTACACAGCCTAGAAGATCAGATACTAAGTGAACAAAGACCTCAGTTTTTGCAACCACTTGACTTCCACACCTAAATTATTGGAATTGCCACTGTTACAAAAGATGGGAGATGACTTTATATTGAAAAACAAAGATCTGCCAACAACATCTTCATCTAACCGAATTTATGTATCCATATGTGCTGCAGCACAGTAAAATACATGTATCCGATCCAATGATTCAAAATATCAAACGGGGTATTCTATATTTCTTGAAGTAACACCTAGTTTTTTTATATACTGCGTTCCTGATGTCGATGTTTGTTTAATAATGGAATCCAATGTTGAATTTTATTATGTAGCAGAACCGAACGCTCAACTGGTTTGCTTTTAAAAATTGTGGGATTTTGATATTCATTTGCCTATTATTCGGTTTCGTCAATAGAAAACCTCCTCTAATGTAATTTGGCCTTAAATAAATTCTTTGGATTTCTCAAGAACGACGTTCACCATATTAACTAAATATCATAGATCACTGGTAAACATCATACATATTTCTCTCCCACGGAAAGAAACATAATAAATCGTGTTAACAATAAAAAGAATATCAAATTATCACCATTTAAAAGGTTAGTAGAATGATGGTGATGACTGCTTCTTTAGGAGATAGAAACTAACTTCGTTTTATCTTGTTCTATCCATCCAGTTGAGATATCGATGTGGAGGATATGAATTGATCATCAATTATAACAACAAAAACTTTTTGTCTTTTCAATAACAACTTTTTTTATGTGTACATCTCTATCTTTTATCCAGTTTTGTTGTTCCGAGGTCTTGATGTTCGTTCCTTCATCAATATTAGGAGCGGCTCAATAGGTTATTATATAAGCGAGTGATATTTTTGTTTACTTCAAAGATTATCATTATCAAAAGGTGTTAAACCTGGTGATAAGTTTGGAAAGCAAGTTGCACCGAAAATTACCTGAGTTTGAATAATGTTTCATATACTTTATGGGATAACTTTTTCATATCGTCGAGTGGTAGGTAATAAAAATCTAAATATGCTTTGTGCGCATTGTATATATACTATTCAAACTAGTACACGTTGTTTTGAGGTGAAGATATATATATAAAGGGAGAAGAAGCAGATAAGAAGAAGAAAGGGTGGTGACAGGAGAAGAAGAAAGAAAGAAAGAAACGATGAGTAATAAAAAGTTCAAGGGCTTTTTTTTTCTTTGTTTCCTTTTTTTTTTCAGCAGTTCTTCTTAAAGAATGGACTTCATTCAATTGTCATCATTATCATCATGTTCAAAAAAAAGAGTATATTCCATTAATAGTGAAACATTTTTTTATATAAACAATAATTTTATAATAGTATCACACTGCTCCAATATACTAAAAAAATAGAATAATATATTATGGTAAGACGAAGAGCGAATCGAAAAAGGTATGTCTTCACGCACGACTTATCGGAATCTGATACAGCAAAATAAGACGGTACTACAGAAGACTACATCATCACGACACATTATGATCGATATGCGTTGGGGACGATATAAATGATGGTATTAAAGTCCATCTGCAGCAAGTAAGCCGAATAAAAAAGGAGTATATATCAGGGGAGGGGTTGAGGATATAAAGGGGGTTATGTGTGTGTGTGTGTATGTGTATGTATGTAAATAGGTCGTGAGTGTTTTTTTATGGTATTCGAAACCTAGCAAATGAGGAAAAGAAGGAAAAAGTTTTTTTTTCTTTCTCTCTCTTTGAGTGTTACTCTAAATTGCATCCTTACACTTATTCAATCACTACTTAACAACAATAATTACAGCAAAAAAAAAAAAACTCCCTTTTTTTTATTTTTATATATTTTTCTCTTTTTCTTTTCTTCTTTCCTTTTCCTTTTTCCTTTTCTTTTTTTTTCATTTTTGTTTTTATATTATATATATATATATATACATATTATATACTATTATCCTATAAATTATATAAATTATTATTATTATTCTATATGGTCGAACGTATCTTTGACGTGAACGAATCTCCATTACTACATCAACAACAGCCTATCACTTATAATTTCGATCCTTCACCCCATATTCAATCTATACGTCATGTTATCGTCAAAAGATATGCTGCAAAAAAACGTAGATTATCTACTTGTTCTTCAAGCCAAAAGATCGATCATCGACCTTTAAAGAAAAAACATATTCAACAACAACAAGAGGAGAATGATCTATTAATGGTCCACGGCGGGTTACCTTCTCCTCCTGTGGATAGTCCTGTCAATGAATTTCCTCAAGTTGTCGATATGGTCCTTGATCAACCAGAGCAAATTTCCATATCTATCAAAGAAAAAGAAGAGAAAGAATCTGTTACGGTGATAGCAACGCCAACAATAAAAGAACCTAAAAAGATTAACAACATGACAGCTGTTGACATTAATAAAAAACTGGAAGCATTAAAACAAGAAAAACATCAGTTATTTCAACGCATTAAAATTTTAATGCAACAAGAACAAGAACAAGAACAAGAACAGTTAAAGCATCAAGTCCCCATGATGCAATCGCATGAACCTGTAGTAGACATTACAGAATCAAGAACTTTGGTCTTAGAGGAGGAAGATGGAGTAATAGTGGACAACAACAAAAATATCAAGAGCAGTCCTTGGTCGGTCAATGAAAATGACTCATCTTTGTCCTCAATAACAACAACACAAGTTTCCTTACCGGTGGTTGTTACTGCTGCAACGAATGCATTAGTATCTACAGCATCATCCTCTTCACCCGCATATCAGCATCATCATCATCCTGGTTCTTCGTCTCCTTCTTTATCACCCAATTGGTTAAAACAACGTTCATCACCACCTTTATCTTCATCTTCATCCGCTTCATCTTCCTCTTCTGCTTGTTTATCACCACCACCGCAACAAATACCACCCAATGGTCATTATCAAAAAAGAATACACTCTTCTCCATCTTCCTCTATCTATGGCAGTGGTCATGGACGACCCTCATTTAACAACAACAACAATAATAATAATAATAAAAGGGTAAGTTATCTATAAATGGTGATGGTGGTAACACCGAAACTAAACTTTGGTGTCTCCACTCCTGGTTTTTTTATATTGATGAGAGATATCATCATTTTTTGTACTCACTTTATTCTTATCACCGCGATTTCTCACTCTTTTAATTAATATTTTATTATATATAGTCATACAACAATCATCCTACATCATTAACATCACATCAACTTCATCACCCTTCGTTTCATCCTTCACCTCGTTATTTCCATCCTCGCCATCCACAGCAACAACAGCAACGTCCAATGCATCGGTCATCGTATTTCATCTCGTGATGATACGCCACCTTAACCTTGGTCTCTCTTCGCTTGTCCAACCCTAATTGGAAAATAACAAAAAACAAATAATAAATAAAAACAACACACATATCACTTTGTCTATCCTCACTCGTTCACTTACCCACACCAAAAAAAAAGATTATATTATTATACATGGTATTCTATTTTCTTATTATTATTATCATTATTATCATTATTACCTACTACTTATTATCGTCATCATTATATAGCCCTTTCTCTTCCCTTTTTTTTATTCTCTCCTGGATTCTGTAATTATTTTTTTGTACTATATAGGTTGTTCCTTTCTTGTTCCTATTTCATTGTCTTTTTTTTGAAAGTTTTTTTTTATATATAAATAATATATAATTTTATCTTTGTCTATCATATTTTTTTAAAAAAAGTAATTTTGTATTATTATTAAAGAAGTATGAGGAGGAGTTTTTGCGATAGATGAAAAATGTATGTGATATAGGATGCTAAGCGGTAAAAGTGATGGATGTTGGTGTATACATATTATCTAAGAATTAGAATAAAGGGTAATAATAATTATATATATATAAAAGAAAAGAGTCTATAATAATAATAAAGAAATATACAAAAGAACAAGTCATAATTTTTTCGTTTCGTTTCTTAGGGTTTCCTTGCAATCCAACAATTAAATCGTGTAAAACCATGATAATCTTCAAATTCTTCTAATACTTCTTGTACGGCCATATCATAATCTTCACTTGAAATACCCCAATTACCCATAAAAAACGTTTTTCGATTTCTCAAGTAAAGTTTACGTGTTTCCTTGTTAATAAATCCAAATTGTTTCAATTCTAAATAACATATTTATGATGTGAGGTTAGAAAAAAAAAACAAAGATGTCTCTTCTCCATCCTTTCATTTTCACTGGCCCTTTTATATATATACCTGCATCTTTTGGCCATTCACCAATGGGAATATCTAATGGACGATGTTCCATATTTTCAAAACCGGTTTCTTCTATTTTGGATCCCAAAGATTCGGTGAAAACAAAATCTAATCCCCATTCTGTACATTGTTCCTGCATAAAAGCATCAAATGCATTTTGTACTGGCCCTATAAAAATATTCAAGTTAGGATAGGAAATTCTTTCTCTCTCACATACAAGATTGACACATGTATCATCATGCGTTATCACAAGATCCTCTCTCTTTAGCCCCAAATCTTGAAAAGACACAACAAACATTACCAGGATTATGATGCCAAAGGTCAGCTTCAACTAATTCAATATATCCACCCGGTTTAAGGACTCGAAGCATTTCTTGTAATACATGAGACCATTTATCTTTTCGAATGACATTTCCCATCGAGCGTTGAAATATACTATTTGAAGAAGAGTCAATAAGAATCATTTTTTTAAAATCTAAATGGATACTGATAAAATACTTACAAATCAACAGACGCATCTTCTAATGGTAATCGATCATTAATATCCGCTTCCACATAACTTAAATTCTTTGGACCCACTTGATGCGACATGGGAGGTTTAATATCAATTCCAATGACTTGAGCATTAAAATGTTCTGCTGCCATTTCTAATGCCCAAATACCATTCGCTGTACCAATATCCACAATTGTTGTAGGTTTTTCAATAGGTGCCCATGCATTTGTTTTTCGTGCACTTTTTAATAAATAATGCTAAATAATAAACGATGAATGGGGGGAATGGATTCTTTTTTAGTATATATATATATACCTGCTTTAAAATAGAATCATATCTATCTGTTATATACCTGTCGTTGTAAACGATCATATTCTCGAAAATCTTCTTGTGCAGTAGCTGTTGGACGAGAAAAACTGGCTTTTCGTTGTTTACTATGAAGAACTTCACTAATTGATTTACGTCGTGGTCCATCCATGGCTTTTTGAGGTGTCATGGTAGAAGATGCTGTAGAGGTATTAATAGAAGGAGCGGCTAATGTAGATGAAGAATAATCACTTTTGGTGGTGGTAGTAGAAGATGTGGTGGTAGTGTGTGTGGTCATGGTAGTGGTAGGTGTGGTGGATACAACGGCGGATGCGGCTGCTGCCATGGCATTATCAATAGCACCGGCACCATTCGAAGGAAAAGGTTCTACCCAGTCATAATTCCCATGAGAATAGGAGCTACTTGCATGGGAAATAGAAAGTGATGAATGGGATCGAGCACCTACAGTGGCTGTACTGCGTCGACGTGTCTTGCTACCTCGTTTTTCTTTTGTTCGTTCAAGGACTCGACTCGTTTGATTTCCCATGAATTTTCTATCTATGCTGTAATATGGATGCTGTTGAATCCCTTTTATTTTTAATGGGGTATTTGGAAAATAAAAGAAAGAAGGAGTGAAAAAGGAAGAGTAAAAAGAAAAAGAAAATAAAAAGTGTAATTATATAAAAATATAAAAGGAGGGAAACAGAAAAGTTGTTGGTTTGCTCGTTAAATAGGATATTTCTTTTTCTTCAATGAATTCTAATTTATGTACAATTAATACAGGCTAAACACTTGTTAAAAAAAAAGGAGTACTTTAAAGAAGAAAAGGGGAGGAAAAGGGGGGTTAAAGGAAGAACAACAAGTACTTAAAAAACGGAAGCACCAATCCGGACTTAAATATGAAAAGACTTTTCAGTTACACATTGAACGGAGTTCAACTCTTTTTCATCGACAGGAAAGCTGAAAAGGGTGGAATGAAAAAGTATACTTCAAAGATTGATTACCGGAATATGGGATCTCTTCATGGTTTAGATATATTATACTTATTTATACACAGTACATCTATTACATCTATCATATCATCATCCATAATAGAACACCTTCTTTTTTTCGATTCTAAGTTTTCATTCCCAACAAAATAATAAAAAAAGCCTGTTGTATCCATTTTTACATATTTAACTTTATTATCCCTATGGATGGATGAGTTTGCGGTTCTCCAAATCTTAAATAGCTTTTTTTTGTTGTCATCTTTTTGTAACCTAGCAACATGAAATGGATGTAACATAGTAACATAAGTGGTAACTTCGCAACATGAGCAGTTGCCATGGCGATGAGTGATTTATTATTATTACAAGAGAGAAGTAAAGATTCTTTTTTTCTAGGTTGTGTAACATCTAGAAAGGTTTGTGTCACATCATCTTTTGTTTTTAAAAGATCTACTTTTAATCATCATCGTCTATGATGTTCTTGTTGTGGAGTAATAAAAATATCACGAATAAGATAATTCCATTGTTTTTCCCAATTTTGGTCTTTAAATTCATTCATCACATTTTGGCGTAATTCTTCCAATTGATTTGGTTTTCTTATAAAGACATCCTATAAAGAAATAGAATTAACGGAGTATATATATAAAGTTAGTGTGAATATCACATATATAAATACACATGCATTTATAATAGACTATTACTACTACTACTATACAAACCTTCAATTGCTCCGCTAGTTCATCACTATTCGAGAAAGTCAGACCATTCTTTCCATTTACAACAAGTTCATCCAAACTAATAAAATAATAAACCGTCCCCGTTCATTCCGATAAAGGGATCATCATCGTCATTCGCATCATCCATTTATCCCGAAACAAGCAATAATTAATAAATTTGAAATGGCATGATTTTTCAATAAAAAAAAAAGTTACTTGCCATTCAAAGGAAGCAGCACAGACAGGTAATCCACATCCAAACATATCCACTACTTTCATTGGCAAATCCATTCCGCTTGTACTCGTATGAAGAGAGATTCCAAGGTCAGCACTTCCCAATAATAAAGGGTAATCGGTCGTTTCTAACCATGCAGTCAAAATACGCGTTTTTCTCAACATCATTTTGGAGATTTTTTCTTCATACATGCTTTTTAAGGGTCCTTTGCCTGTAATCACAAATAATAATTTAGGACATTCACAAGATTGCGCAAAGTGTTCATATTTTTCAATAGCACGGAGTAAAATCGAGAAATCCTCATCTTCTGTCCACGAGGTAGCGGATACAACAAGTCGAATGTCTTTTCGGAACTGACTGACCGAGAAGGATGAAGAAGTTTTGTTGTTGTTGGTCATCACGTCATTTGAACCGAGGAATTCAGAGGCATTGAGTGTTTGTTGTCTCACCAATAAATCAAGTCGTACAGTGCTTAAAAACTAACTTGCATTGTTTTTTTTTTAATATGAAATCATCGTCTTCCTTCTTTCTTTTTTTTACCTCGTGTATTTTATCATCCGATAATCTTGTAAAATGATACGGTGGCCGATCTTTAAATGTAATCACACGTCCACTAAATATAATGGATTGTGTTGTTGATATGAATAAATGGAACCTATTTCATCATGACGATACAAAAAAAAAACGGAAATTACCTTACACCCCAATCGACAAGTTCACGGTGCATTCGATCGGTCACTGTCAAATGAGCATATGGTCGATGACCAAAATATTGTTCGTAACGTTTCGCAAGTTGTACCACTTTATTTTGCATACCAAATTTGATCCCCAAAACAGAATAGCCAAAATTATGCCAATCAATAACAAGTTTAGCTTGGCGCAACGTTGCAATCAGGCGTGCTATGAGTAAGGTTGGAATAGCAGGTGGATTCTAAATTTTTTCTAATTATTATTTAATATGATAATAAAGATAATCCCAATTATTATTTTTACCTGAACAAATATGAAGTTGGGACATTGAGTGATACAGCCCATGATCCATATCAATTGACATGCAATAAAGATGGCCTTGAAAGGAGCCCATAATAAATAAACAAAGCGTGGCATGCCTTCAGGCACTGACCAAGCGGATTGAATCGGTCGTACACGAATAAATCGATTGGTAGTAACACGAGTACCTGGTGTCGTTTCTATATGATCATTGAAAAAATAAGCCCATCTCTATTTAATCAATCTTCTTTTTCTCTCTCTCTCTCTCTCTCTCTCTCTCTCTCTCTTATCCGTGTTTCTACACGAGAGGGGGAGAGAATAAGGGAGGGATCATAAACACCACATGAAAATCCTATGCCTTTTTACCAACATAACCAATCAAGTCGACTTGACATCCAGCATCTGCTAATGAAACAGCATGACAACGCATGCGTGGCGATCGACCAATGTCACCTAAAACAACTACTTGTACGATCGGCTTGGGTCGTGTTGCTGAAGGTCCGGCTGATTCAAATAAATAAAGTCGTAAAATACGTATACCAAGCATATATAGACAAAAAACCACCAAAAGAGCACCTCCCATGGAAATGCTACCATCCTCAACAAACCATCCCATAATCGAATTCAATCGAATCTTTTTTATGCGTTGTTAAAAAAAAGAAGGTAAAAATGAAAAAAAAAAAAAAAAACTCAGCCTATTTGTTTCTGTATATATTTTCATCCAATCAGGTTACATAATCATGCTTCATTATAAAAGATGCATATTCGATTCAGTGTGAAGGACTCTATTAAATAGCCCACCATCCATTGTCTATGTAAACTTTAATAAAGTATCCATTCATAGTACGTACTATGTGATTTACTATATAGCACCAATACACCCTTATGGATATTTTTACCTGTCCTGAGCAAACTACAAATGCTAATCCTAGTTAAAAGAAGTTTATTTCAGTGCGATTGAATCATTTACGAGTAGATTTCCATATCACACACTTGAGGAAATCTCATCCTATCTACAGTAATCAAACGTGGAGGAAGGGGTATATATCGATATGTCTGTTGTAGAAAAATCCAAAGAAAAAAAAATAGCCAGTTGAAATTAGGAAAAACCTAATACAGTGGCATTATTACACTCATCACTAAAAAAAACTATTGCCGTGCATTGTATGGTCGTGGAATGAAGGACAGTTTTTCTAAAATACTCCTGCAAACCCTGATAATAAATCGGCGCTAGGGAAAGATATGCTCTGGTACAGATCCTTGATTGTGACCAACTGAAACAAAAATAGGTCAGTGAACAAGGTACACCACGCCAGGAACCACTTGTAACTTTATTTCCATGGCAACGACATTGTCTATTTTTTATTGACATTCACACTCCATTAACTTTTTTTTATTAATACTTAATCATATAATTAACACTCACAGATACACATATCGGAGCTTTAATTAAATATAAAGGACCCATTTTTTTTCGCTCTCTCTTTTTCCTTTTTTCTCTTGGGTCCCTTACCCACATAAAACCGGCGGCCACCGTGCATGCGTCCGGTAAATATGGGTGAAGGGTACCCCTGCTGGCATAAAACACCCTCGTTGTTGTAATAAATAGAATAGAATAGAATAGTTTAATAAATAAATACTTATTTTTTTTAAATATTATGAGCTTTAAAGTTTCCGTTTTTATTAAAAAAAGATTGTAAAGATCTATTTTGTTGGCGTGTGATTCGTTTTTTAATTTTGGAAGGGTTTTCGAATGCACAGACCATGGCAATAAAACAATATAGATCGAATATGTGTGTGCATTTACTACATGCTCTTTTTTACAACTTTGATCTGTTGTTTGATCATGAATAATGAATTTAATAATCATTAATAAACTTTTGTTACGAAAATAGAGTTTATTTATTAACAATAAGCTATGTAGTACTTGAAACATCTATGTCCAAGTTGAACACAGGTCAATGAATAGCAATGTGAAAAAGAGATTCTTGTCAGGTTTTTGTTCTGAATGGAGCAAAACTTCGGTCCTTTGCTTTTAGCACAATCACATCGATTGTGAAATGGATCATTAATTTTATACAGTTCTTTTTGAGAAAAAAAAAGCGCGACTTGATCTCCATATGGCATTAACATTCTTATCGCTTTGAATGGTGATCTATCATATTTTTATTATTGATCAAAAACTGACACACTATAGAATCGCCGTGTAAAGGGAGGAAGTAATAACCTGATCATTCTTTCTAGCGTGATTCATCACTATAGGGTGATAGACACCAGGAGAACAGACAATACTCCAATAATAGCATGTGCTGTAGTGGCCATGTCAACTGTGATCATCTGTTATAATGAGTATAATACACAATTTTCACAAATTGTGTAAAAAACGGTTGTAATTAAATGGTTTATTTATTTATTATTCTCATATTTTGAAATAAAATTTGAGCAATATGCTTTTGTTTGGATGGGATAGAATATACCACGGCAACTTTTAGAGCGTCGTGTTCTGAAGTATATATATATGAAAGGTGTGTGTCGCATCCGTGGTAAAAGACATACTAATACCAACGCGACAAATATTTATAATGACTGACGACATATATATTTCATAAACCAATCAATGAAATCGAAAAACGAGTAAAGTCGTATTGTGTATGAATAAAAAAATAAACGAGGGAAAGTAAAGTGGCTGTATCCACAGTAGCATCATCCACTGCCAACAATCTCAATAACAGAGAAAGGGTGTTTAAAAACACAAAGAACCCAATTAAAATTTACGCGTTCCTGGGTTTGTTCTGGAAGACAACGTACTTCTTTTCTTCTTGCAAATTAATCAGCTAATACGATGACACCATGCAATTTCTCTAAAATGAAGAGAATCGAACCATTGACATCATCACAACAATTTATAGTATTTTCAGACCTACCTATAGAAATAACTGAAAATGTCATTCACTATTTGGATCGACGCGACATAATAGAATGTATCTGTGTGTCATTGTCTTGGAACACACTATTTTATCCAGCATTGTTTCATTCCGTCAAGTGCCAGTCCTCAGAGCAGTTTTCGGAACTATTTCAAATCATGAAACAGTCAGCAAAACAGGGAGACAATAAAAGAAGAAGAATAGCCACAACGCCTTCCAAGACTTCTTTGATGACGATACAACGACCCCCCAATATTGGATACAACATTCGAGATTTGGACATCCGAAGTGGTATCATGTCTAATATAACAATGGATGCATTAGCAAAGTATTGTCCAAATGTACGTACCCTTGTTTTTCGCTGGGCTATGGTGGGCAAGAACGCGCAGATCTTGATTTCGTCATCATCGCACCAGCCGCAGCATGAACGTCATCCAACAAATCATATAGCGCGTACACCGATCCCGTTACTTCAACGTCATCATCATCTTTTTTCAACATCTGCATCCTTTCATTACCATAGTATCCGATCATTGACATTGGTCAAAACCAATGAATATGTTTTTTCTGGTGCTCGACGTCGTATTATTTCCACCAATAATCCAAGTCTCACCATGTGGTGTTCAAGTGTGTTGTGCTTTGTTCCACAATTAAAGCATCTCACTTTTAATATCGACCAACTTACTATTGATTTGATTGAAATGGAAGCATTACATACAGCGTGTCCACAGCTTAAGACTCTTGAAATATTTACTGCTTTCATTTGGAGCGACAAAAGTAATTATAGTAGTAATAGCATGACGTCGTCATCAGCCTCCACTGTTTTTGATCCATCCTCCGTCGAACCAGCTCGAAGCATTGAAAAACTTATACTCCAGTGCAACGGATGGATGGATAATCACCCTTTCGACAAGAACCCATTATTTATTTATATTCAACACAAATACCCCGGATTGAAGCGTCTAAGTATGACCTCGATAGAGAAGGAAAGGAATCATCGGCTTCGCTTCCCCCAACTGCCTTTATCCCAAGAACCATCACCTCCTCTTCCACCTTATTCACATGCAGACACAATCCAATTAAAAAGCTTGTTTCCTCAATTGGAACATTTGGATATTGGCCCTTTCTCCAAAAGGTCAAGCACGGGATGGCCACGTCTTGTTTATGGTATCCCATCTATTACTTTGCTTGACAATCCATCCAATTGTTTCGAAACTTGGGTCAAAGATATTCATACTCCTTCTCCTGCTCACTATGACCAACAACTTCGACAGCCGCCAGTATTACTTCAACAATTGGTCATTCGTATTTTGCCAAAGGCATTGGATAATTTTCAATACTGTATACAACTATGTCATCTCACGTTGGATGGAAAACGTCATAATTGGGGCAAGTTGCAAATACTTCCTCTCGATATTCTGCTACGCCATTGTCATTCTTTGGAATATTTATACATCAAAGCATTTCACATCCTATGCCAAGAGGATGAAGCAACTGCAGCAGCAGCAATAACCTCACGTTTTAAAAAAATGATTGTTGAGAATGCAACATTGAGGAATAGTGGTGTATTGACTCGCATAAGCCAATTGTGCCCACAGTTGGGTCATTTGAATATTACGAATTGTAAATGGCGTATTCCAGAGGATGAGTGTTTGATTGTTCATATCAACATGCCGAACCAACGTTTTAGTCGCTTAGAATTAAATGGACTTGGGACATGCAGAAAATTACGTGGGTATATTGGACGGAGACCGGAACAAGAGCTCCCAGTAGCTAGTGCTGATCCTGCTCGAGAAGAGCATCCAATATGGACAATGCCAGATCCTTCATTCTTTGGTGCCACTGATTATTTGCTTTTAAAGACAAATAGGAGACGAGAACAACCACCCAAAGGAGAAGGAGAATATCAACAGTCACAGTCTCTGATTCTTTTTAAGTATGAACATCAATACATGGAACGTGTCAAGGAGGATTCTACAGAAACTATATCATGGCTTGAAAAGAAAATATCGAATGAAAGACCAACACCGGGGTATCAGAAAAGATATTCTCAAAAAACTTACGGCAGTTGGCCAGTCATTATCCATTGTCAGCATGTTGATCGACTTTATTTTGATGGGAAACTACTCAATCAGTCGGTGGATGAAATTCTCTAAAAGCCATCTGATATGGCAGTCCGATAACAAAATAAAAACTATGAACAATCAAGCTATTTATTCCATTATTAACATATGTTCCTTTGATATGACTTTTGGACATTTCCATCATATACATACTTTGAGGGGTCAATATTGTTTTACAGATAAAGAATCAAAAAGAAAAGAAAAAGAAATAAAAATGGAGGTGGCAATAATACATAAAATAAAACTAAACTAAATTTTGTTGACCGCTCTTCAACTTAATGATTTTTGGTTTTATTTGACATTGAAAAAAAAATAATTTCATATCACATCCAAGAAAAAAAAGGAGAGTGGGAAAGCTTAAAATATATTTATCACTATCTAAATTCATTTTAATGGCTAATCCAATAGATGATATTTGTAATATTATATAATTGTTATTAATGGAATAATAATCAATGCATTATATACTGGTAGTTGTATAGGCATTTTTAATATTAAATTATTATCCATCAAAATTCATATGCTATGTATTTGTATAAAGCTTGCAGGAACATGTGCTTCACTTCATAGATTCTTTTACTATTACGTAACAATAAATTAAATAACATATATTCGATATCATTTCATAGTTTATATGTAGATATTTTATAAAGTAGCAAAAATATGCCGGTTGTTGGGTATACGTACATACAATAGCCCCCCATTTTTTGCACCTCCACTTTTGCATTATCTACGATTTTTGTACCAATTTAGTGAGAATTATCGTAAATACTTATAAAATTTGCACTTTTCCAATTTGCATCATTATTTATAATTGTTGCGTCTAATCGGGTGTAAAAACTACTTAATTTTCTGAGACTCATATAAGATTTTAAGGATTATACAACTTATCAAGGTAATTTTATATGTATTTTTAAAAGTAGAAAATGATGAAAAATACATCTTATACATATCCAAAGATAGCCTTAGTGTTCGTGTTTATTTGTAGACTGCAGCAAATTCCACGGTCGTAGTATACGGCATAGAAGATCAGATACTAAGTGAACAAAAATCTCAGTTTCTGCAACCACTTGACTTCCGCATCTAAATTATTGGAATTATCACTGTTGCAAAGATGGGGGACGACTGTATTAGAAAAAAAATTAAAAAGCACCACTGTATACAACAGATAAATTGTACACTAATAATATTTGGACAACGGCTACCAGATTGAAGCAATCCATCATAAGTATTATACGTAGTTCATATTTCGTTTCCTTCGTAAGAATGGGCAGGATAATACCCCTTCGTTTCGAAATTATAACTTTCATTAATATAATCGTATAAATGTGCTCTTCAAATGCAATAGTGTGTATATAAACAAAGAAGGAAAAGGATGACAATGATTTGTATAAATATATGACAATGTCAGTAATTTATAAAAGTAGTCTATATAAGAAATTTCTACTATTACGTATTAACTTTATAAAATTAAGGAGTCTATATAAGTTGACTGAAAAGCATATAGAAACACTCTTATTGATGGATGCATTCCTGTAAGTGTTGAATTTCAACTTTCTTGCTTCGTCCAAAAAAAAAAAAAAAAGATATATAAAGGGTAGAAATCAGAAAATGTGGCTATAATAACTATATTATTTTGTTCACCTCAGGTTAGTAATATTTTGATTCATTTTGGGTCATGGTTACTAAGTACCATGTATGGTATTTATCCCTTTTTTCTTCTTCTTGGTGATTGTTATTGATTTATATTATAAAGTATATTATAATAGTAAGCTCCCAATTTGATATAAATAATAATGATTTATATTTTTTCTTTCCTCACCGCTTTCTTGCTCTGTGGGGCCATCATCATTGCTACCACTATGATCAGCGGTAGCTATTCGCAAGAAAAACAATGTGGCTCGAATGCTGATTGTGTTGGTAAAGGAATTTATCAAGTTTGTAATAAAGAATTCAGTATTTGTATGTAAGCCATTCAGCGAGTGGAAGAAGAATATATTTTCCATAGTAGTAGTGGGTTAGTGCATGTTGTGTTGTAGCTATATACTTTTGTAATATTACAATTTTAGTATAACACCAATCTTCAAAGATATCATAATAAAAAATATGTATAATGCTGATCAAAGACATGTAACTGTTATAATATAATAAATATTTATCTAATATTGAATATATATATAATATACAATGCCTGTATACTTTTTTATATGTAATAGAGTAATGAAATAATAGGGAATGTAGAAGAGGTCCACTTTTAGTTGAGTTATTTTGTATATTATACTAATAGATTAATTCTAACCTTGAAATATGGGCTTTTATTATATTATATATCTGTAAGCAAATTATTAGTAACTCAACCAAGGGCCATCCAGTACTCCACTACGACAACTATGAAGTCAACAATACCATGCTCTCGTAGGTTATCCAAAGGTCATTAAACGTCATATATTCATGCAGTGCATAAATCAACTTAATAGCAATTTATGAATCTCCAAACAAAAGACATGGTTACATAATAGTAAAAGAGGCTATGTCATCCAGTGTCTTTCCTGTTATAGTAGCTAAATTGAGCTGAGCAACATCTATAACAGTTTCCATTCCTTAGTAAAAAAAAACATAAGTGAACGTCATCACTGCCTATTTCTTATATAAGTTCAAAAAAGAAATATATTATTGTAATTTATAAAAGTAAAAAAAAAAAAACAGATCAATCATTTTTACAGATTGTCAAAGTTTGAACAAGTACTGGAATCTTATTAAGGCACAAAGTTGCAAATCAATATTGCTAGAAGAACTTGTGTGTGCGTTCCACAAACAAAAACTTTAATAATATGTTATATTTGATCAAATTTCGAATTTTATCTTTTTTCATTTCCTTTTTACTTTTACTCAAAAGTATAATAATTTTCTTTTTATAATCATGTCCAAGTTTAAGCAAGCACAAAATGTAGTTTTATCAACCGTTTCTAAGCTAAAAGAAGAAAATTATCGTTCATCATCCTCATCAAAACCGAGAGACTTTTCTGCAACTATCCCTGCTGAGACAGTCGAACAGAAAGAAGCTCAAAATGCAGCTCAACAAATAATCAACAAATCACCTAGGTCAGCAAAAGGGTATCTTACTTCTGCACAGTTATATCAGGAAAATGATGATCTTAGTACAGCATTCAATGTGTATTTACAAGGTCTAAAATTTGTCGCACCAGATGATCCGTATTATTCAACACTCATAAGAGAAAAACAAAGAGTGGCGACAAAAATAAAGCAAAGAAGTCAAGGTGGCTTCTATAATCTATTGCCATACGATATCTTATACTTGATATTTGGAAACCTCCAGTACAAAGATTTATTAAACTGTGTTCGTGTTTGTCGGCGGTGGAACGACTTTATGATGGAATGGCCCGAATTTTGGAACAAAATGTCTTCAGCTATGCCAAATATAAATCAATCCACTATGATTTCTTTGTTACAAGGTCAGACTCAAGAACTACGTTTGAAAGGACCTATCGATGCTGGATTGAAGCATGATATTCTTTGGTTTTTAAGTTTATGGGAAAATAATAGTTTTATACAAAAAATATGTAAGTTCAAGTTGGTGGGTGGGGCAGTAAGGATATTTCCATGATTAATATTTTTTTTCTTTGAATTTAACCTAATATGATTAAATATAGATCTTACGAAGATAGACATGATAATGTCAGATATATCTCTGCTGAGTGAAGCAATAAGGTGTATGTCGCCATCTCTGAAGCAAATAGAATGGGAGAATTGTACTGTTTCGCAGGTGGATATAATACGGAATGTAATACCTGCATGCACACCAGGACTGAATTACCTATCATTTTCACGCAATATTCATCCTACGACACAAACGCATTATATCTATTACAATCGCAATCGGTCCAATAACCAGGATTATATAATAAAATTATACCGTACCCCCGAGAAGCAAACAACATTACCATCAACTATCAACGATTATTCAACACTTACATATCTTAAAATAGATACTTTTTTCAATTCAGCACCTGGATACAGTAATTATCACAATAGTGATATATATGTATACACTGCAGCTCTGATCAAAAAATGTCCCAACTTGGTACATTTATTCTTGGATTCGTATGGCACTGACCCTCATAATCTCAGGAACTGCTTGCATCAAGCAGTTAATTTTTGTCCCCGTCTCAAAACCTTAGTCATCTTTAAGAATGCATCCATGCCACAGACTATCATTAGTAATGTCGATGAAAGTGATTATGCTATGACTACAATAAATACCTCCACGTTACCCAACGACAAAGTTCCTTCTTTTTCTACAACACTTGTGCCCAACAAAAAGAATCACAAAAGTATATATCAAAAAATTACAGATACTGTGTCTATTGGTAGTGCTATCATTGGTCTCCAACGATTCGTTTACTCGGATCGTTCTAAGGTTCAATAAAGAGATATTATCCAGGTATTCAGAAGTTCTCACACTTCTTTCCAACTTTTATACCTGAGCTATGATGGCAAGGCGGTGAATTCAGCAGCACTAGCCAAACTTGCTTCTCTTGGCTGTCCAAAATTACGAGAACTCCGTATATCCACTGGTGATCTTGGTTCCATGGTCTGTTTTGGATCTACGAAACCTAGAATGGAAAAGGTTATGGTACAGTTATTTTCCGTTTGTCCTGCCTTAGAAGCTATTGAGCTCGATGACTCTCATTGGAGGCCCTATAGTCATCTCAAGCTGAATGAATCTGTGGTCGAAGCAATTGCCCAAAATTGCCCGCACCTCCGTCACTTGTATTTTTATACCAGTGATAGCGAATCCGGTGGTAGATTATTTAAATCTTTCCTGAATTTTGTGAATAAAGGCAATAATAATAGTAGCAGTGGTCATAAGAATAATGGTAACAAGACGTCAAAATGGAAATGGAAGGAAAAGACTACCGGTGCCGAACAGGAGCCATGTCGGCTTGAATGCTTAAAAGTAACGAAGATGGACCCTTGGACTGCCTATACTTTGGTCAAAAATATTGAATCCTTGAAATATTTATATATTAGATCGTGGTGGATAAATATCACCCAAGACGACAAACAAGAAATCGAGATTATTCTCAAGGAACGTGGAGGAGCGCTGGTGGTGGATGACACCAATAATAAATAGACAAAGTAGCATATAGTTTCTATGTAAATAATATTAATAAAAACATAGGAAAGATTGTTTATTGACTATACAGATTATCTATACTAATTTAGTTTTTTCTTTCAAAGAGGTGTTTTTCAGCTAATAATACCATGTATAGTTTGTTCATAAAGAAAACTACTGCGAGCGCAGCATGTCTGGGGTCATCTTATTAGTATTATTATAAACCTAAACGAAATCCTTGGTCCACTTTTCGCAATAAATTGTGCCTTTCATCTCGTTGAATTGAAAACATTTTTCTATGAAATACACATACATTTTCTTCACATTAAGTAGTGTGATAGTGTTCTATTAGGTTTTACTTAATCAAGCAAGACATTGTATCAAATGAATAGAATTAAGAAATTTTCCTTTTCTTCTTGTAATCAGAGTTGTACCCTATATTATTATACTAATAACTCTTGTTTTTTTTATTTATTTAACAGCTTACGTATGATTTTCATCTACAAAGCCGTATATAATTGATCGTTCATATATTTTTCAGCTGAATTGCTGAACGATGTATTGTTTTTAGTTATTATCTTTACTCTTGCAATTGGAATTCACTTGGGTAGGTATATATGAATCGTCATTATTATATTGTAAATTGTTCTTGTTCTACGTATTTTTTGATGTATTCTATGACCAACATCCAGTTCGACATTAATATGTATTAATCTTTGACATATACTATTGAAGCAGTACCTTTTTATTATTTTAATTAATAAATATATACCTGGTCTTTTAACAATAGAAATCCAACTAACGCATCAAATGTTGTCATTAGTCACTAAAGTCTAAGAATTTTTTTTCAATTAAATCTGATTGAATATGATGATATAATCCGATTTATTTGTTTATTATTTTTCCACAGTAAATTAATTGATTATCAAGTATTGAATAAAAAAGATAAGCTACTCTGAAAATGATCATTGTCTGTTATTTCCAGGAAATAAATACTGCCAATTTATAATTCAAACGAGATGAAGGGCACAACATATTGCTAAAGATGAACCAAGGGGCTCAGTGTAGATATATAATAATACTGGGATGACCTCAGACACGTTGCCCCCCCCTAGTCCAAGAATTGCTGTACCCGTAGCATTTTGTTCTTTTCTGCCAAGTATAAGTAAATTCTAAACTACTATGATCAATTCAAAATGAAGATGAAATGATATCTTACATACTTCAGTACCTTATTCACCCTCTCAATTACAATCGGTTAAGTAGAAAGAATCCTTTTTCCGTAATAATACACTGAAATGTCAAAAATCCCCCTCCCATAAAATATATATACTTTTTACATATTAAATATTATTAAACAACTATACAAAGTAGAAAGGCTTTATGGCAACCAAGCCCAATGTTTATCCTACCTGCGCCAAAAAGATGTACAGGGATCGTGTAACCAGTGCTAAGCATTTCCTTTTCTCATTGTATTCCCATCCTTTTTTTTTTTTTTGTTTCTTTTTCTTCTGTTACTGTTGGTACATAACCATCCATGGGCTATCAAACAGATTTCGAAGGTGCCATCAAAATCACACCCACACTTCCCACAGAAGTGATAGATACAATCAATTCCCTTGCTGAATATCGTAATAATACTGATGGAGATGGTGACGCGTCGTCCTTTGATGGTACGATCCATCATTTACAAGGAGAATCTGATACGCACAATAAAGAAGACCACATGAACAATGATAGTTTTCTTCCATTATCTAAAATCTCTCTACGGTTGGGGAGGGTTTCCCAAGTCCCTTCCTTTTGGTGTGACTGGCATCTTGTCAATCGACAAAAACAACAAGACGAATTTAATAAAAGAAAAGAAGAAGAAACGGTTCTTGTTTGGAATAATGCCGAAAAATTTTATGAATACATGTATTGGTTACAGTATATGATTGATTTTGTTACGTTGTATGCTATAGAACAACACGGAATTCAAATTGAAAGATTTGATGGATCAATTACTTGGAAAGGTAGAACAAAAGAGTAATACCATGGATAATTACAACCCAGGAGCATATGATTGATTATAAGCAATAACAAAAACAGAAAAAAAATACCAACATAACGGACAATGATTAATTATGATATATAATTTAGGTGAAGAGCGTGAAGGTGACGACGACAATGGTGACTATAGTACTAGCGTGGATCGGGGTACACTTTCCATTTATCGTCGTGAAACACCAGAATTGACAAGATTTTATCCACAAGATTTTTTGCCAATACCAGCTCCCCCTGCCATTGATGAACGCGAAAGAATCATGTTTTCGAAAAACGATGAAGGTTATTATTTGAAAAAACCATCTACTCCCAAAGGAAAACCAGCCATGTCTACTTTTGGTGTTAAAGCCCAAGTATATCCAAAACAACCATTGGAGTTGAGTTATTTGAATCAAATTGCAAATGAAGGTAGTATCAGCCGTGGAGATTATCTTTTATATGCTCAGCGCTCTCCAAATCATCCTGATTTTTCTTCGTCCTCTGATGATAACAACAACCCTGATGAGAACAAGAACGACCCTCCAACAACACCATTGTCTCTTGATTTGTATCTCCATCATGAAAAAGCTGCATTAGTATATCATCCTTCTGATCCTGTCTTTGATCTTGCTTATTTCACAAAGTCAGATGCTGTTTGGGAAATGGACGAGAAAGAACTTGGAAAATGGCGTGTGGCAAGAGCTTTAGCAACATCCATTCAGGCGGAACAAGTCAAAAGTCTCAAGAATATCAGTGCGGATATGCTACTTGAACAATCGAAAAAGATGGAAAAGGTTCAAGACCGTCATGATCATGAAGAAAGTAACAATGACGATGAACAATATATGTTACATGTGGAAGAATTAATGTCTCCTGTTGGTTATCGCCAATGTACCGGATGTGGAGGTAGAATGGAAGGACCAGCTTATATAGTAGCTATATGGGATTGGCCAAAAGGATATGCTGGAGCTTATGTGTATACCATTTATTGTAGTGTCCAATGCTTTAACAAATTTGACACCACATCCTTTTTTTCCTCCACTTAGTTTTTATATTGTATAACACACCTTATACACCATAGCACAATAACAATGCTCCTCTTTACACACATACATATATAGCAGAATTGCACTCATAAAAAAAAGTTCAAATAAAGATAGCACAGACACACCTCCGTTTAAAATAAGATATATCACTTTTTACTCTATTTATCATTTATCAACGCCATTTATCTTAACTTTTATATCATCACAGGGTGACAACGCGTACAATGTTAAATATCATAGGTGGCACAAGTGATTTTCTCATTATAGTTATGGCTATTGTGTAGTTTGAGAATTAGCATTTATTTAAAATAAATCGTCTTGTCTACTTTTTTTTTCTTCTACTTCTTTCTTTTACATATCACCCGATCGACCATTATTATTTATTTATCATCCTATCATTTTATTTTTTAGTCTAAAAAAAAAGAATAACACCTAGTAATAAAGCAGTAATATTGAAATGGATAAAATAAAAACCATCCAGCAAATCGAGATATAAAATTCAGACGATCTGCTGAAAATGAACAATTAGTTATTCAAACCTATTTTCCAAAAAATAACACATTTAATGGATACTGTCGAACAACCATCAGTGCTTTGACCTGGTCAGTAAAACATTCTAAAGATTATCTACTTTTTGAACGCATCTTATATCTCCTGTTTATTTGTTTGTTATACATAATAGCTTATATAAGTAAAACATATTATTGATCCTCATCTAGATTACAAAGTAAAGATAGTAGAATTGAATTAGCATTTTTATTCTCATTATTATTACTCTATTTCTAGTGAATATCATAAAAAATAGATCCTCTCTTTGGTGATTATGGATTAACTGTGTCACAATTACTTAGTACCACTTGTATTTTAAGATGATTTGATGGGGAGGAGCAAGGAAATTTAATGATACGTACGATGGGTTTCTCTTTCCTATCCAGCAATAATAGTTGCTTCTTTCATTATTATGAGCAATATTATTTTTCTTGGACTTTTATTTGCTTTTACCTTCTTGTTAACCCAAAAGATGGATGAAAAAGAAAAAGAAACATTATCATGAACAACAGTACTTATACCCTTATGAATCATCCTTAGCCTATGTTTATCGCTTTCATTCTACTAGATTCTAGAAAAGTATCTGATCTCCATTATATCAAAGTGGCTCCTTTCAAAACCTTGCTCCCATTTTATACGGATGATGGTTACGCACCTGTGATTGATTATCTCACCCTACCTTATCTCCATATCATATTACGGAATATTCATTTTCCTGTGACAGACGGTAAGACTGGTATTGGTGGTCAAGACATATCTACGAGTCATTTTTGTAGGCATAGTGGCAGGAAAATTGGATGTAGGTCTCACTATAAATTGAAACGGAATTCTTACTTCTTTCTGGTATGACGATGCCCATCTCACCACAGTTTAAAAGGTTGGATTTATCATCATTTATTGCGTGCAGTCGATATTATACCACAATGAATACGATTGATTTTGTATTATTTATTTGTTGCTTTGGCTGTACTATTACGATTCATGAATCATGCTATTCCTATGGTAAGTGGTTTGTATATTCATAGGTAAGTTATCATTTTTATTGTCATTCTTTTATAGGTTTGGTTTTCATTAGCTATCATTTTTTGTATTTTATATACATTTGTCATTCTTTTTTAATAATAACCAGTGGTAATATATCACCAGTATATACGTACAACAATTAAAATCATAGAAGCATCGAAATTATCCATTTTGCATGAATAATTTATAATTTCCATATGAATGTTTCACTCCAACCCCCCAACTTTGGATATTCCCTCTTTTGATCCATTCTATCATTATCTAGCAATAGATCTTTGAAATTAAGTACTTTCACCATCCAAAAAACAAACACCCCAAACAGAATCATCGATTGCCGTAGTAAAATAATAATGATAATGATAATAATAATTTTGGACTGTTCAAAATAATAATAATATAAATGATGAACACGGATGCTGTCGACTAAAAAAAATAAAAATAAAAAAATAAACCAAATAGTACCAAACAAATGAGAAAAAAGAAGAAGAAAGGGAAGGGAAGGGGGGAGAGGGAAGAAATAGTAATAATAAGAATAAAAGGGAGGAGTATTGTGTGTGTGCTGTAAAAAGAGAAAGGCATAATACAATAAGAAAAAAAAAGAAATCATTAATAAATATGTACTTTGAGGGGGGTCAGTCTGTAGAGTTTTAAGAAACTGGAGGGAGAGGGTTTTTGTATGTAAAAAAAATAAAAATAAAAATAGAAGAGGAGAATAACCGTATTGTGTGTGTGTGTGTTTAAATTGTGTAGTGAATTTGTGATGGTTGTGTTTGTAAAAGAAAAAAAAAAAGAATAATGTGCATTTTTGATTGTTGTTGTTGTTGTTGTTGTTGTAAAAGGCATAAAGAAAGAAAGATTATATAATAATAATAATAATAATAATAATAATAATAATAAAGATATGTAATATGTATAAATGTTTGTGGCTGTTGTTGTTGTTTTTTTTTTTTGAGAGTGAAGCTTGTTGTTGGATGAATTAATATAAGAAAGAAAAAAAAAGAAAATTTGTAATATGTGATCTTTTAAAGAAGTTGACAGAATTCCTCGACACGATCTTCAAGCCATTCCCAACGTTTCAAACCAATGACCCAATCACTTGGCAATCGATCATATCCAATACGTACACCTAACAACGCACCTGCTACAGCTGCATTGGTACCTGCGTCCCCTCCCTGCATAACAATATCCATCAAAATTTTCTTGAAAGCAGAAGCTGTTTCCGTTTCACTTTGCATGGGGATTTGACGTGTAAATGCATAAATACTGGTCCCAAGACATTTAAAAGTGAGATGATCGGGTTGATCCAAATGTAATGCTTCGATATGAGAAGGTGGATGATAACAATAGTCTAATAATTGATTATAATAATCATTGGCACGTGCTTGATCCGTTTCAAATAATTTAAATAGACGATCTTGAGTAGGTTCAATCAATAAATGTTTGTTGAGATCAATCACGGCATGGACGAGTAATAGAATATGACTATCAGTGGTTAATGTATCGATATAATGGTCTGTGGCAGGTTGAGCAAGTCCTCCTGCTGCTGCATGACTAGGAGGTGGATGAAGACTAGGTGATGGGAGCGGAGTCTCGTCATTCATTGCTTTTTGTTTGATCTCCAAGTCTTGTGCGCGGAGTATCCTATAAGAATAAAACCATTTTATATTAATTAATTATATAAATATAGATCTTAATATTAAATTCGAATTTCCCTCCTTCCCCACCCCCCCAAACCGTCACTCTACGTTTTTTTTTATTAGTTACCGTGCTACTAATGTTGAAAGAATGACACAACTAATCATGCATCGAGGATCAGGTCGATCGACACAAGCACGACAACTTTCTGCAGCATTCTCAATAACAGTTGTACCATCCCAAAACTTTGGAACACCTAATACTGCTGATCGAACCAATGCTCCATTATAACCATCGCGTTTCTATTTGTTTATATATATATATCAGCTTATCTCTTCTTTTTTTTTTCCTCCATCATGGTATTCCAACACACACGAGTCGTCACTTTTAGGTTTTCCTTTTCCTTCCTTCCCTTTTTATTGATATTGTTGTTGTTATCTCGGGACCTTTCTTCCGAGTTTCTTTATATATCTAATTTACCTGATCCGATGTCCGTTGCCTTACATCCTTTTCTAAATGATTTGCAAGTTTCTTTGCATATGATTTAAGATTGAACTGTCCTTCATTCTCGACTAATGTTTGAACCACCAAAAGTAACTGATCCACATCACCACTATAATCACTATAGAAAATATGGGCAGAGGTAAGGGAGAAGGGAAAAATAGATAATGAATTAATGAATAATAATGATAATAACTTGTCAATTATTATAATAAGGATTTGCGGAGAAAAAAAAAAGTAAACAAAACCAATGAAGGTTAGTCTTGTTTTTTTTTTTGATTATTATTAAAAAAAACAGTGAATTGTATTTGATTACTTACTTGTCATCAAATAAACCACGATAATCATCACGTAAAAAAGGGATTTGACCATCCATATCTTCATCATTGGATAATCCAAATTTAATAGGTCCTTCTCCATAGACTCTTTTAACTTCATCTCGAGTCATACCTTGCGTAGCTATACCGAGACTATCACCTAACACCGCGCCTAAAGTATTTTTTTTTATCATGAGTGACAACTCTTTTTTGTATTACAGTCTTCCTTTTTTTTTCCCTTACCAAAAATCAGGCCCTTTACACGTTCGATAATCTCAGGACGGTTAAGTTTTGAGCAACCAGATGGAATTCTCATATTCTATAGAGAAGTTTTGTGGTTTTTTGGTTTTGTTAGAAAGTTATTATCATTCAATAAGGAAAAACAATCCTTTTCCATGGAATGTTGAATATAACTATTTTATAATATATATATATATATATATCACATACAAAAAAGTAATCCTACTACTTAACACAACATATAACTTTTTTCGTTTCTGCTTTCTAAAATCCAGTAATAGCTGATATGTATATATTAAAAGTAAACACACACACACACAAGTTGATAGATAGAGTGTATCTTATATATAATATTATTGACTTTTAAGAAAAAATGTATATAAATATATGAAAAAAAAAGAGAGAGAAAGAGAAAATATTTTTTGAACAAGTGAAAAAAACGAAAAAAAAAAAGAAATGAAAAAAAAGAGCCGGAATGCATATGTCTTTTTGAAAAAAAAAAAAAAAAAAAGTTGTGTGCGTGTGACGTTATTAAGATTAAAATAGAAATGAATTTGAAAAGTAGAATCTTTTCTACCAATTGTCCCTTTCTTCTTCTTCGGTCCCTTTCAAAATATAATCATCATTCACGACAAATCGTTCTTAATAAAAAAAAATGCATAGTGTTGTGTATGATGTATTATATAATAATCATAGAATAGGAATAGCTGAATTATATTTAGTATCATATAATTTAAACTATTTATACTTGAAAAAAAAAGTGATCCTTTCTCCTAAAGACTATTATTCTCCCTCAAAAAAAAAAAGGGTACCTTTTTTTTTTTTATAAATGACATGTTTAACTGACAAAAAATTTTTAATATGTGTGAAAAAAGAAAAGAGGTAAATGCTTTTTTTTTTGTTTGCGGTGATCGAATCGGGTATGTGTGTGTGGGATAATCAATCCTTAACGTATCCCATTAAAAAAGTTGTTGAAAAGGAATGTTAATAGATGATATGGAATAATATTGATAAATGATGACGATATATATATATATATATATATATATATATATGCTTCAATGATCTTCCGTTCACACACACACATAATACCACCTGATGTTCCTTTAAACAATCATTTTACAAATAAAAATTCCACCATCGCAATCATTCAAGTGGAGAATAGATCTCTTTTTTTTTATATCTCAGGAAATTACTTGATTTGTTTTAAAAATAACTTTGCATTTACCACCTTATAGTTGTAAGAAACGTGTTTGTGCATCAAACCATCAAAATAGTTAAATAATGGTCCAACTGCTGAATAATCAAATAATAGACTAAAAAAAAAATTTTTTTATAATAACTACCATCCATTGGACCTATCGATAATAGTATCAAGTTATTATTATGATGAATGACCACGCTCAAAAGTACGTAAAAAACAGCATCTGTTTTGTTTATATATCATAATAAAGATGACCCGTGCAGACTTTTATAAATACTGAACGATAATTACCCTCCCTCTTCTTTCTTCCTCTCCCCCCCCCACTAACACTCCTTTCTTGTAAAATTTTATTCTGTAATATCTAATTCTAACTATGATTGAGGATGATACTCTCCCCCTCTCGATATTCATTGAAATTGTTTTCATTATTGATCAACATCGATTGAGTTGAATGGATAATAATAAATAACAACAATTGCTTATCTCAGATCTTTCACGTTTTTTTATGAAAAAAGTAAAAAAGTTTAAAATTCTTAAAGGTCACACTTGTCTAAATATAACTTTGTCTTCGTCCCACCCATCAAAAAAAAGCTTATTTCTTCTAAAGAGAAATGTGAACGATGGATGCTTTTAGAGTGAATGTTTTTTGAGTGAAACAAAGAAAGATTGTGGTTGTTTATAAATAAAAGACTTTGCTTTTTCTTCCCAATAATGACCCGTTCGTTCAAAAAAAAAAAAAAGATGATGAACATACCTTTAAAAAAAAACGAGTGAATAGGACATAGTGATCTATATATATTGGATTAAGTATTAGGATGAACAAACTCTTCCCTTTTAATACCATCGTTACAAATTGTCTGAGCGTTAAAAGAATGGTTCATGCATATTACCTTTTTACTATTAGAAAAAAGAAAAGATCACCAAAGGAAAATGTCATGTGGTATTTGACTGACTTTGGGTTTCTTGTTCCTGTTCCCACGACTCGGTTATGGATATAAACTCATGTTGTTTTTTATCGTGTAACGGAAAAGATTATCACCCTATTTTTTGATTGAAACATAAAATATGATATAGGAAAAAAGTAAGTATTATGGTAAATGGATTTTATTGCTATTGAGTAAGATCAATAAGAAAATTCTCATCAGATCCATCTATATCTATGATACACTCTTGGGGGGGAGGAGTTTAGGGTGATGATTGAATTCATAATATAGGATAACATATCTGCAAAAATGAAAATTACAATTGTGTGTGTGTGTATGCATAATAAAAAATCATAGAATGAAACTAAACTGAATTTGGGTATTTTGAAATATTAAAAACAGACACATTTCATTCCCACAACAACTTCCTTGTTAAAAAAAAAAATAAGAATTTACTTTACTCCCCTTTGATAATACTTTTTTTTGTTTTCAAAGGTTTTATATAAATCTTTCTTTCTTTTACTGTTTTTTTTTTCGCTGTTATATCTCAATGTGGAAATCTTGTAACACCTTATAGACGTTATTCAGCTGCAGTGCGACGTTGATCATTGTCTATAATGTACATTATACTATAATGACTTTAGTAGTCGTTACTTCAGATTATTATTTCAATCATGATCATAAACAAAAAAAAAAAAAAAAACGCACGCACAGATCCGAGTCATGTCAACATTAAAACACAAGAATGATCATGTGCAATATATTTTTTTTGTTATTGTTATCATACCGAAATTTGGAATAACGTATACAGAGAGAACCATAATTATCTCGGTCAAGTTGATAAATGTAGAAATAAAATTATCTCTTTTTTATAAGGATTTAATAAAATGTAACTAATCTTGATTAAAACAGAATCAAGGATAGATACTTTTTTTATGATGGATGATACCATAGTTATAATATATATATATATATATAGAACAAAGTTTTTCAGAATTTTATATATTATTATCCCAAGTAATAAATTATTAAGGTTATCTTTTGAACTTACTACGTAGTAATATGTTGTATTATATATCATTTGAACAGCTACCACTCCCGATATATAATAAGGGGAGGGTGGAAACAGGAGTTTTGATATGTTGTATCGTATGATGTGAGGTTGAAGAAGAAGAACTAAATATATATCTTTTTTATTTCGTATATATAGTCTTTTGCTTTTATTCATAGAATCAGAGTAATTATATGAGGTTTTAGCTTTTATAACAAAAATTATAATAAATGCTAATCATTCATAATCGTTCGCGTCTGATAAAATAGATTGAAAAAAAAATATTTTGACCATGTAGATAAGCAATTATACATAGGAACATTATATTAAATAATAATAAAGTTCACATTGTGTGGCAATACTCTTCTGTTTTATTATTATTATTATTATTATTTCTAGGACGTATATTAATAGGTAGTATTTATAAATGAATAATAAGGAATCACAAAAAAAAAATATATGACAAATATACAATTTACGGGGTGAAGGGGGGAAAGTTTATATATGTAAAAATCGATTAATATAGAGGACGGTAAAGGATGAAAGGAGAGGAGAGAAATAATGTTTTTAAATGTACGTAATAATCAAATAAATAAAAAATACACAGATTTGCCTGGTTTTTTTTAAGGAGTGAAACGAAACTTGGGATGATTATGACCAAGACTACCTGCTTGTTCTTCAGTGAGACCTTCAAGACGATGATCACGCTTACCAGCTTCTCTTTGTGCATTTTCCCAACGCATGTAGAAAGAACCACAACCAGCACCGACAAAGACAAGAATAGCACACACCAAGTTAATGATATTACCAGCAAGATAATCCGGAGCCTGCTCCGGTAAATAAGTCCAGGTAGAAACCAAAGCACCAATGGAACCAGCACTGATGGAGAAAGCACTAGCAATAGCACGAACTGTAGGACCCGCTGTATTTTCAACAAGCCAACCAACAAACATGGGACTACCAGTGAAAGCACCAGCGGTAGCAAAGAAAATAGCCATGTAACGTGGACCCATTTGATCCGTCACACCAATAAGGACTGCAAAACCAATGGTCATGAAAGGTGCAGACATGGCATAAAGCCAAATACCACGAGTCTTGAAACGATCAGACAAAATAGATGCAGTGATACAAATAATACAACCAAGAGCGTAAGGTGGAACAGTCAATAACTGAGTTTCGACAAGACCCCATCCCATGGTGGCAAGAATGGAAGGCTATATATATTGAAAAAAAAAAAAAAAGAAAAAAGTTATTACTCAGTTTCATCTTCCCTTTTACTCCATGATCAAAATATATGTCATAGTAGACAAACGATAGGACTATAGATGAATATGATAGATAGATAGATAGAAAGGAATTTGGGGTGGTTAATACTATTATATAACATACCATAAAGACAGCAATGGAGTTCATACATAAGAGAGATGAAAAGAGACCAATGGATAAAAAGACAGTATTCCAGTTAAGAATAGCAGCCTTAAAGTGAGCAGCACCTGCCTTCTCCACTTGTTTCTTTGCCATCATGGTTTCAAGTTGAATTCGGAGTGCCCCGATTTTTTGCTCTTCTTCGGTAAGGAACGGAGCCGTTTCGGGATTTTTGGGAAGTAAAAAGTAAGCGATCACAGCGGCAATCATGGTGAGAATACCTTCAAAGAAAAAGATATTACGCCAGGTATGCATGATACCCCATGGCGGAATATATGAAAACCCAATAGCAAGTAAACCACCAAAAGCACCCGCTAAACTAGCAAATGAAGCATAGATACCAACACGAGTAACAAGTTCATGACGACGGTAACTATAAAATAAATGATGCCATTAAGATGTTTAGAAAAAAAATATAAACTATTTAGAAGCACATGAAAAAAAATGAATAGATGGCCGAACGTACAAGGTAGAAAGGGTATAAGAAATACCAGGCATAATGCCTGCTTCAGCGATACCAAGGAAGAAACGACCTGCAAAAACACCACCAAAATTATAACAGAAACCAATACACATGGTGATTAAACCGAATGCGAATGACATGAGTGGAAGTGAAATCTTTGGACCAAATTTCTTGGTAAGCATATTACAAGGACTAATAATATATTAATAAAAATTGGGTTTCATAAGAATTCATCGAACATATAATGGTATGGCTTGAATTTTTTTTCAGAACCATTTAACAATGTAATAAGTAAAGGGGAAAAAATAGTAGTAGTAGTAGCTTACATTTCGAAAAGAATATAGGTAATAAAAAAGGCAGTAAGACAAATACTCATACGATGATCACGTTCCAAATCAAGATCTTCTTGCATACCAAGTACTTTGGCATTACCAATGTTAGTTCTATCAAAAAATAAATAAATAAATATAATTTTAGAGTTTTAAGAATAGGAACCTCATGATAGGATATCATGTTTTTTGTATTTATTTCATTCATTGAATGAAGGAAAGATATATAGGAAAATGGATGTGTACCTGTCAATGAAAGCGAAAAGATATAAAAGTGTAACGGCAGAAAGAACACGTTTATCATATTTACGTCGAAGACTTGCTTCAATTTTGGGATCTATATCTTCCAATGTCATTGGAAGTTCTTTACTATGAAAATCTTCTTCGAGCGAACTCAATGAATCTTCATCTTTATGACGTTTTTCAATCATGGTTTTTTCCATCATTGTTGTTGTAGATAATTAAAAAAGGTGCGGGGGAATAATAAACGGTGATGGAAAGAAATATATATAAAAAAGGGGTTTGTTTAAATCAAAAAAAGAAAAATCTTTGTTTCCCATTTCAAATTGGGTGATGGCATTTGGAATATTTATACCTTCGGTTCAGAAAAATCTTACATTATAGCCAATTGGATGGTTATCCGCGAGGGAAAGTAGGAAAATCGATACGTTTCAACCCAACAACCTTGTAAAGAAGGTGGGGGAGGGCAAAGGGGAGAGAGAGAGAGACAAAGTGGGGAACTCAGTTTTGAGCCCGCGATGATAATGATTCCCCATCTTATAAGAGGGGGGTGGAGAATATAAGTCAACATACCAAAGGTAAATAGTATCATCTTTATATTACCCCACATAGAGTATTTCCCCTCCCCCACTGACTGAGTAACTGGTTTAGCAGGGTCACTTTAACTTTTTGAGAGAGAGTATCTAATCGGATATTTGATTATCGCGGTTTCAAAAAAAAGGAATAGTTAGCGAATAAGTGATAAAATGGATAAACAAACAAGGCCGTGATTTGATTTTTGGGCAATGTAAAGAAGAAAATCGAAAACTTGGAAAAAAAAGATATCCTTTTTCATTGGCAGATCGTAGCACTTTTTTTTATTGCGTGCTGCGATTGAATCAACTTTTTTTTTGTTCAGATTCGTAACGTATTATACAATCATAAACCTGGGGTAATAAAAAGAAGAAATATTAGTAACTGAAAATTTCCATAGTATCAAGCAAGAAAAGGTTCTATCTCCATCTCCCATTCATTTAGTTAATTGATCTATATCGATTGTTCTATTATACATCCCTGATACTTACATTACTCACATTTGTAAACCATAGTACTACATATTTTTTTCAATGATCTTTCAAAATGATAATCATTATCTTGGGAGGAGATCAAACTAAAAAAAAAAAACTGGATGTGAAGGAAATGCTTCCATCTTTTTTTTTTTTTTGATTGACCGCTTCCTAGTGGACCAATGGATAAAGTAATCCACCTTTTCCTTTATTGTTTACTATTCATAAACATCTGCGTCAGAGCTCCCATATAAAGGATAGAGATTCATACCCCACGCAAGGTTTTCAGTGTCCATATGTTCGTGTCTAATAATCTCGGCAAATTATTCAGGATCCCCCTTCTACTCAGAAATGAACGGTCCGTAGAATCAATCCCATTGGCTAAACGCTTTCCGAGAGCCGAAGGTTATGAAAAATAATAATAGAAGGAGGGAAACGTCATCCGTGATTCCCTACTTACCTTTGATGTAAAAACTACTTAGTAATATAAAAGATTTTCATTGAGATAGTTAATTAAGATTCATGAAACAAATAAAGTATGTATTATAATACAATAACCAATCATTGTTTCCTTACCAACCCCTACCTTTTTTTTTCTCTTCTTCTATCCTTTTGACAGTGTAAATTCATGTCAAGTAAGAATAGATTACTTTTTAAGTGATTGAGTATTATCAATATAGGATATGTCGCAAATCTTCTTTTGAGAAAATAGAAATTTGTTATAACTCCTATACTTTTTGGAGTGTAGGGAAATTTTGCCAACAATTACGAGTTTCTTGTTATTACTTTGATGGCTGGATATGGGAGAATATGCTTATGCGTATGTTGTGTATGAGCAATAAGTGATGCTGAGCGAAATCCAACTCTATACAGGGTTTTTTGTACGAAAAAAAAAACTCTTCGTGAAAAAATTACATAGTGGGACCAATGAATCTTTTTGAGAAAGAGGATAGTAAGGTAACCAAAAATTAATGTCAAGTAGCTAAGATTACTAATAGTATACCATACTTGAATTAGAGTGAATAAGTATTGAGCTTGCATAATACTTCAATATATGAAGATTGCCCATGATATTTTTTTTAGTTATAAGGATTGGTAATGACCAATACACCAAGTAGTGATTGAATCAAAACACAATTTCGTTCCTAATGGAAACTTACTGTTACTAATTTTGGCTGACCTTATTTTTTTTTTTACCCTTGACTTTTCAAATGGAATTGTTATGCTCCAGGTACTTGAAATAAAAATTAGTTTTTTTTGAATATTACCAATAAATGCTCTTGTTTTCATCATAAACTTGTGATAAAAAAAAGAATAAAGCTACAATTGTAGTCAATTCTTGTTGGGAATAATAATACCTAATAAAAGTAAGAAATAATAATCGATACTGATATATAATAACGAGCTATAATATCGCTCAACGATATATATTATATATTGATTAGTCTACATAGTTTTAATTTTACCTTGGAAAAAAAAAGACCTTGTTATAATGGCAAGGAAATAAGAAGAAGGTTTTAATAAGCAAATCAAAATTTCAATGTAATATGAACGCAGATCATAAAAGAGACAATAAATGAACGATAGCTTCTTGATGAATATATATTGACATCTGTCTATTATAAGATTATAGAGATATTACTAACTGTCAAATGGGTCCGATCCTAATTTTATATGACTGATCTTTCATGTATATCTTGAAACTTGTAGTAAACGAATTGGTAAATTCCCAGCACTTACTAACGGATTCGTATCTTTCTTTTAGAAAAAAAAGAGATATTGACACTTAGTAAGATGGTAGTTATTTCTAATAAAAAATTAAAGAGAAGTTAGTTTACGGTAAGTAATATTAGGGTAAACTTATCTGTCTATAGAGTATTCTTTACCTGTGTAATAATAATAAGTACAATGCTTTTACCTAGTGATAAATAGAAATAACTTGAAAATCTCTTGATAAGGGTTTTTTTTTATATAAACCTTTTGTTGACGCACGCGATGATAGTATTAATTTGTTAACATTTTTTACTGTAAAATAGTTATAAAGACTAATACCACAAATGAGCAAAAGACCAAAAGATAAAGAGGTGTTATTAGCCAACGACAAAAAAAAGGCACAAGATAAAGAGATGTCATAAGCCAGAGAAAGACAAGAAGATGGAGATATCATAAGTGAGCAAAGACCAGGAAACAAAAATTTTGTTGGTTCTACTTGGGGGAAATGATCATAATACACTTGTTTGCAGTAGATCAATCTTAACCTCTTCTTTTTTTTTTTTGGTTTTTGTATTTCAGTAAAGAGTAGCTTGAGAAGGTGAAATATAAAGAATTTATGGCCACTAGATAATTTATATATAAAGTCGAGTATACCTAAAAAAAAAAGAAAAAGAAAAAGAAAGTAAAAAGAGAAAGAGAAGAGTAAAAAGGGTCTCAGATCGAGAAACTGGTTAAAAAGAAAAGAATGTGTGTGTACGTGTTTAGAGATGTAGATGTGGGTAAACCGAATGCCATAATGGATTGGAATCACTGGAAATTCTTACTCGTAACAATTTTTGTAAATGGTTATGATTTGAAACACACCACCAATAAAAATATCACTCGATATCAAGTTCAGCTTCTAAAAACCCACTGTACTGGTAACTGAAACATGGTATATAACCCCACAAAAATGGGTACAAATCAAAAAATAAACCTATTTTGTATAAGAATGATATAGATGTAGCATTTATATTATTGGAATAATAGTATTATGTTAGTTAATAATTTATGTTTATATATATATCATTATGACAATAAGAGGGTTCCATTCAGCAATGGTGGTATAGTTTGTTTCTTAACCTTCTGTATCTTCTTTGAAGTTTGGAATTTCTCAAATTTTTTTTAACGACCCGCAATAAAAAACATTATTATTTTTTGTAAATACTATTCATGTCTGTGCCATCGAGGGAATCCGGATAAACAGATAAACATTCAAATAGCCATGTGTGGGAAAAATAACAATGAGAAAACACTGTTCAACGAGTGTTGATATGTAGAGATTTGTCATTTTCGAAGAACGCGTGAGAGACCCCCATCTAAACTATATATAATCTTAAAAAAAAAGTGAGTGTTGAAGAAATGTGGGTGAAGCTGGACTAACGTGTAACAATGAGTTAACCAGTGGGATGCTAATGCGGGGGAGAAAACAGACTTTGCCAAAAAGATCCAAAAAGGAAACTATTATGGTTTTCAATATGCTGACTTTTTTTCAAATATTATTATCGACAGGTGGGGCCAACCATAAAAGTGTGTATCAACGCAATTTCAGTATATACAAAGAGTTGTTTAAAAAAATAGTAATAGTTATATAATAATCAGAATACAACAGTAAACAATAAAGAAGGTATTATATAACCATGTAATACAAATTATTAAATGAATCTCATCAAGGATACAGAGATTATTCCCTCTCTCTCGATTTAAGGAGGATATTTCCGTTTCTATCGGGCAAACCATTCCGTTTGCTATATAGATATTTTTCCATACCCGTCCATCTTCTAAACGTGGCAAGAATAAGGTTACTTGTGGGTAACTTTTTAAAAAATCAGAACGATCAAGATGAACATTGTTGTTGATGCAGAACAAGGCACTTGTTTATTATTAGAAGAATTTATAGATTTATATCACCATTTATTTATCCCATTGGTTCAATGTCAGTTTTCTAAATTTCGAAATAAATGTTAGAACATTACTGGATCTATTACAATGGATAGTCAAACAAAGTGAGATGTTGAAAATAAAAATAATGTTCTTAAGACAGAAAGTCATTGTTGTTTTTTTTGAATGAGCAACGAGACATATAAAATATGTTTGAAACATTTGACAGCCTTCATAAAAATTTAAAGTTATACAAAAGATTTCTCTTTCATTTAATAAAAAAAATAGATACAAAGTGGGTTTTTTTTTGCTATAAAAAAACGATAATATACACAAAAGATGAGAGAATAGATGAAGGAGGTTGGGGAGGTGATATAAAATATGGATGTTTGTTTGTTTTTAAAACATTGTTGGAGGAATGAAACGAAGAAATATATATATATATATATATAAAGATGTGAAAGTAATCAAATCTATTACTTGGAACGGTACAAGTTCAAGTTATCAAGCAAAGGTTTATCGTTATAAATGAAGAAATAGGCGTTTTCACTAGTTTCATTGTGATGGGTGATAGAGCTCCATGCAGGAACAGCAAATGTATCACTCTTGGTCCAATTCAAAACCTTCTTGTTACCCTTGGCATCCACAATTTCAGAATATCCAGTACCATCATAGACATGGAAGACCTTGGAGCAAGTTTCTTGACGAGTGGGGGAAACAGAATTAGCACCAATACGTTCAGCTTCACCTCCAATAATGTAGGAAAGAGGAGAACCATCAGGCTTGTTATAAGTGTAATGTGCATAGGCAGCATCACCAGTGTTATCCAAAGCCTTTTGGACAGGAGCCCAAGGGAATTTCAAAGAGCTGTTTTCAGCAGGACTAAAAAATATATAAAATATAAATAATGTAAGTCGTCGTCCATGTGACATAAACTCACATAATTCATACATCCCTCCCTCCCTCCTATTTTTATATGTATTGTTTCTTTCCCTTTTTTTTTCTCTTCCTTCAATGAATGAAATATCGAAACTTACGCGCTAGGGTAACGAGGTTCGGAGTACATTTCAGCAAAGTTGACAGGAATGTTTTGAAAGATAGGAAGGTCAAGACCATCCAACCAGATCATGACATCTTCACCTTCGTGACCATGATCATGCCAGTCCCATGGAGGAGTCAAGATAACATCACCGCGTTCCATGGTAATCTTTTCACCTTCGACAGCAGTGAAACCGCGTTCACCTTCAATAATGAAACGTAAAGCGAAAGCACAATGACGATGAGCAGGTGCGACTTCACCAGGGTTGATTAATTGAAGACCGGCGTACAAAGTATCGGTGGTGTATGGAGCCTCTGTTATAATTTTAATTTGTGAGATTATATTGAACATTACTTTTTTTTTATCTCTTAATAATATTTATATATATATAAATATAGAAACCCAAATCCACTTTTAATAAATATGACTTACTCATAGTAGGGTTAATCAACATAAGCACACGACGTTCGGCTTCTTCGGCCTTGATACGCTTGCCAGATTCAATAAGAGCAGGACGTAATTTTTGATATTCCCAAACGTGGGGAATGGACTTAGGTGAAGGAATAGGAGGAACCATCGATTCCATGACAGTCCACAAAGGTTCAGCGTTGATATCAGGGTAGTTATTCAAGAATCCAAGTTTGTCTTCAGCCATTGTTATAATTTTCTTTTATTTTTATTTTTTTTTTGTTGACAAGTATAAAGTAAAGAGAAAAGAACAAAGTTCGATTTTCTAGCAAGTCGCTTTTTATATCAACCCTCGTTTCAAACCAGCAAAAATGGGGACCTTTTTTTTTACATGGGAATCTCATCGTAGGTGCGGTCTTTTTTTTTTTACAAGTAGTTTTTCCTAAACATACTATTTCGTAATAACTTCATCCGGACGAAGTTTCCGTTGTATTTTTTTTCTTTACTCCACATTTTTTTTTTGATATTCATCCCAATGTGGGGGAGGAAGATACACGGAAAAATCACCCGAGGTTTTTCTTTATCATTATTTCTGTAATCTAAGCGGTAGAAAATTCAAAGTCTAAAATTTTGTCCCAAACAGAAAACCAGTAATTTATCCCATAAGTTTTTCCAGTCATCAATGCGGGACATCAAATGGTATATCGCATCGGTCCACAGCGTGCCTATCAATTTGTTGCAAAAAAAAAATTGAAACCAATCCTGGAGATAATTTCAATAAGGGCTTTTGTACAAATAACAAGTATCATTTTTTTAGGACAATTTCATTTAATACAATGATTTCGACTTGGATAGTAAATTGTTTATACAATAGTATATATGTAATTCTATCATTTTTAAATAAATGTCCAAAAAAAAAGTAAAAGGATAAATAATTATACATGACAAATAATAACAATAGGTTACCGACTTTGAGATCTTTCAAAAAGATCAATGCAAAAAGATGAGGTAAGGAAGTTATATAATCAACCGACGTCATACACATTATGGATTCGTTTTACCGGACTTCTTTTTTTCTCACTATCAAACATTTTTTTTGAACGGTTTAACTGGAGTTTGCCCAAAAAGAAACCTCATTTGGATACCCGGAATCTTAAACCAATGGGGTATGTTCCAGTTCAAATAAGATCCTCAGACACAAAAAAAAAAAAAATAAAGTGTTTTTCCCCACAACCATCCATCCAACACAGCAACGATCTTACGTTTAATTCACTGTAATAAGACCCCGCGTTTCAATTCATATATATAGTCCCATCAAAAGACCGTAAAACCCAACTTCTTTAACTTTTTTCTCCTTTTTTTTCACTTCGCTTTACTTTTTTACATCACAAAAAATAAATATAATGGCTGTTCTTAATATTGCTATCGTCGGTGGTGGTCTTGGTGGTCTTGCTGCTGCCATTGCCTTGCGTCGTGCTAACCACAATGTCACTGTCTACGAAGGTGCTTCCGAACTTAGTGAAGTCGGTGCTGGTATCCAAGTTCCTCCAAACACTTCTCGTCTTTTGGACGCATATGGCCTTTTCGAACGTTTCAAGGAAAAGGTTGTCTGGCCTGCTAACATCAATATGAGAAGATATTCTTCTGGTGATGTCATTGGTCCTACTCCTTTGAAGCCTAAGATGCAAGAATTATATGGTTATCCGTAAGTATTTATTTATGACCATCATTTATTATTATCTTGAAGAAAAGAAAACACAATTTATTGATATTCATTTAATATTTAGTTACTGGCTTATTCACCGTGCTGATTATCAACAATTGTTGTTCGATGCCGCTACTGAAACTGGCGCTAAGGTTATTTTGAACGCTCGTGTCAAGGGTGTTGATGATTCTGATATCACTGTCCACTTGGAAAATGGTACTGTTGACAAGTACGATTTGATCATTGGTGCCGATGGTAAGCTTTTATTATTATTATTATTATTATTATTATTTGGATTGGAAAGGAAGGGAGGAAAAGGACAGCAAAAAGAGTAAGAGGAAAGAATGGAATCATAAAAAAAAAAGAAAACAATTTTCTCACACAAAATTAAAAAAGGTATTCGCTCCCTTGTTCGTTTGGCCGTTATGCCTGATGAAGAAGTTCTTCCCCGTGTTTCAACCAATTGTGCATACCGTGCTACTGTACCTGCAGCAAAGATGCGTGCTGATCCTAAGGTCTCTTTCCTTATGGATGATCCTAACTCTAACTGCTGGATTGGTTACCGTCGTCACATCATGGCTTACCCCATCCGTAATGGTGAATTGTACAACCTTGTCATGTCTCACCCTGGTGCTGCTGCCGTGGGTCGTTGGAACGAACCTGGTAACTTGGAAGAAATGAAATGGCATTATCGTAACTTTGACCCCACTATCCGTCGTGTCTTGGACAAAGTCGATGGTTGCTTAAAGTGGACTTTGGCCGACCTTCCTGTCCTTTCCAACTGGGTGAGTCCCAGCGGTCGCATCTGTGTCATTGGTGATGCTGCTCATGCTATGCTTCCTTACCTTGCTCAAGGTGCTGCTCAAGCTGTTGAAGATGGTGCCACTCTTGGTGAACTTTTGACTGATATCAAATCTGTGGATGAACTTCCTGGTTTGTTGGCCTTGTATGAAAAGATCCGTCGTCCTCGCTGTGAAATCATCCAAAAGGGTGCTTATGAAAATGGTGATATCTGGCATATGCCTGATGGTGAAACTCAAGTTCATCGTGATTTGGGTATGAAGGGTCAATTACCCGCTGGTACCAAGAACCCTAACCAATGGGGTGATGGTAACTTCCAACCTTGGTTGTTCGGTCACAACGCCATTACCGAAGCTCGTAAGCGCTTGGCTGAATACCGTAGCAATTCTGAACAATCTGCAGAAGCTGCTCGTTTGTAAATGATTCCACTATAATTTTTCCCTAACACTTTTTTTTCATTTTTAAAAACTACTAGTACTACAACATACACAACCAACATTATTCCTGCCCCACCCGTATTTTTTTTACATAGATGAACCCTTCATATTTTCCCTCCTTTCATTATCTTTTTCAACTGGTTGTCAAGATAATTCCTTCTTGCTTTTTTACTTTTTTTGTATTTAAAATTTTCTATTTTGCTTGTATATGAAAATATATTTTACCGTTTTTTATTATTATAACACTTTAACTATTTACCGAGTCTGGGCAAGTGAAAAATTTAGAGTTTTTGTGCTGATTTTCCAATGTTTCTTTCATATCAAACATTGTCTTCGGTTATGTACGAATTATTTAAAGTTTAACCCAGCTTTTTCCAAACTTATTCTTAGAAGTCGCATTGAAGCGAAAATCCTCCTTACATATCATATCGCTCGAAACCGAATATGGATTATATTCTATAATAAATAATGATAAAAGGATTTTATTTCTAATTTTGGGTTGATTCAATATGTCTATAATGAACTGGCAACTTTATACTAAAAAAAACACAGGGTATATCCGACAAAAAAAAATAAAAAATTGGACAAGTGGTGTCATATCTTGTTCGTCGGGTAAATTGATTATCATACAAAGGATAAATCGATATTTTTATTTATAATATCTTCTTTATATCATAAATGTGACAGGAACAATAATGAATTATTCATTTTTATCTATCTAACATTTAAAAAACTACAAGTCATATAATAACATTCATCAATAGTTATCTATAATTTTTGCTCTAGTCAATAATCCGAGATCCATCGAATTTTGTTATTATTATGCTATACCTATGAAATCATACTACTGTTGCTTTTGCTATGGTCCCACCAAAATGTTAAATCTGTTCTTTTTAAAATCCATCTTTATTTGTATATCTGAACCTTATCAACAAAAGAGATTATGTTTGATAAATGACTATTTCATAATAATATTCCATTGTATGAAAATCGTGATGCTTTTTGTTTGTGACGTATACATAGATTAGAATTTTTATTATTTTAATGATAAGAGTAAAAGACCGAATGAGCTAACTTTTACTGAATCAAATGCATATCCTGAACCAAACACACAAGTACTGACCCTTTACGAAACCGATATCATAATAAAGTAGAAATAAATGGTATTGGGGAGAAATGTGAAAACATAATAATGAAAGCAGTACCACTGGATTTGCATTTAATGAATGAAGAAATTGGCTGTTGAATTTGAACAGGGTCAAAAGCTATTCTATCATGAACAATTGAAGCATTTATCTTTTATTTGAATAAATGAAACCCATTGGCTGTAAGCTATTTCAGCTACGTATTGATGTGGAAAGAGTGGTATCTGATCATGATTTTGTCTTGGATGGTCGAATTTTGTACACAAAGGAGTGAGTAAAAAAGAAATATTCCACATTTCAATTATTACAGTGACATAAGTTATACAAAATTAAGGTAGAAAAGAGTTGAACTGCTATATTGGAAAATATGCATCAACCGGTTCTATAATTAACCAAGAATCAACTATGCACTATCCAATTCTGATTTTTTATCTGGATACGATAATAACTAGGAGGTATGTTAGTCGATGACAGTACTTGTTGCCGTTGCTTCTTTTTTACTCGAAATTTTAGGATCTTATCCAGGAATAGGATATTAAAATTTTCAATTTTGAAGTTGAAAAATCATCCACTCAAAAATAAGGTTTCTGAAATTATTATAACACAAACGTTATTCTTATTCGGGTGATTCAATTAAACACTAATAAACAAAACTTTGTGTTTTTTTAGGATATACAAAATGCAATGCATATAGCATTTTTATTTCTTATTGCAAAAGTTGGTGGTTGTGAGGAAAAAAATCAAAGAGTTCTATATTACAATGATGCGTTTTTTAAAAAATGAAGATATGTGTATGTGTGTGTTTGGGAGATAATCAAAGAGATGTAAAGTTCAATCGGAAAAATAGGGGTGCAGTTTAAGCGTAGACCATCTTGTTGGAAACCTTGCCGATTTGAGCAATTTCAACTTCGACAACATCACCATTGTTCAACCAGAGAGGGTTCTTCATACCCATGGCAACACCAGCGGGAGTACCAGTCATGATGATAGTACCCTTTTCCAAAGTAGTACCTTGGGAGATGAAGGAAACGATTTCGGGAACGTGGAAGAGAAGATCGGATGTGTTGGTAGATTGACGGACTTCACCATTGACACGGGTTTGCAAATCAAGACCGGGGCGGTCACCGAGGATCTTGTTGGAGACGATGGCGGGACCGAAAGGAGCAAACTTATCGAAGCCCTTACTGAAGCACCATTGGGGAACACCACCAGCGTACTTGGGATCACGTTGCCACTTACGGTTGGAAACATCGTTGGCGACAGTGTAACCAGCAACGTATTCACCGACCTTTTCAATAGGAATATCCTTACCAGTCTTACCGATGACAATGGTCTATTTAATAGAATAATATTCATTTTTTATCAGAAAATGTTTTCTATTCATCAATCTTCCCCCTTTTTTTATTATCGTCCTCTGCTGAATCCATAAATCCATAAAGTACAGGTATCCTTCCATCAGTAATACATACCAATTCACCTTCATAATCAAGGGTTTCGTAAGCAAGCTTGGGGATAGGGATATCTTCGAAAGCTTCAGCGTGGGAGTGGTTAGGCTTGATAAAGATGGAGGGGAAAGGAGGGGGAGTACGACCACCTTCAGCGACTATTATAATTATTATAAATAAATTATGCTAAGTAAATTATACTTTTTTTTTACAACACACATTATCATAATTCCGTTCAACCTCGACTTTAGTAATATTAAAAATAAAAAAATACATACTGTGAGCCTTGTAGTTCAAACCAACACACTTGATGATGGGAATTTCTTCCTTGGAAAGGGGAGCCAAAAGGTTGGTAACCTTGACAACTTGGTCGGTGATGACGGCATCTTCAGCAAAGACATCACCTGTGATGACCTTGGCTTCCAAAGAACCAGCTTCCAAAAGCTTGTCAACGGTAGCATCACCAGAGACAATGGGTTCACCATAGTAGACCTTGCTGTCAGCAGCAACGAAGCGAATCAAACGGTTCCAGACGGGAGACATTTTGTATTTATAAAGATGAGTTAATATAAGATGAAATAAAGAAGAAAAAAAGACAAACCCAACAAATGCGGTAGTTTTTATATGAACCAAAAAAAAAAAACTTTCTTTTCACTTTCCGGAAAAAAAGAGGACTTGCCCGCTTCTATCCACGTTTTTTGAAGCAAAACACCGTTTAGTCTCATTGTATAGGGTTGAAATTGCATCACTTTGGTTTCCCCCACATAATCGTTGCAGCCCGAGCCAATGGGGTGATTTTCCGTCTTGATGATTTCTTTTTCAAACCATCTGAAATGAGTGCAAAGGTTTTAAGCGGTATGACAAAGCCTCTTGGCATATAACCAATCATAGAGATGACTATTTTTTTTCCCAGCGAGAATTTTATTTTGCCGAAAAAATAATGTGGGGATGTGTGAAAAAATAATAAGAGAAGGATTCGAAAATCCGACCGAGCGAAAAGAGGGAAACAACTGCAACTACTATTACTATGTGTGGTTCAGTGAGTGTATTGAGAGAGTGAGACAACAATTGAGCTTATTACTATTCAACCCTATAACTCCCCTTTTTGCCTTGAAATTGCGACAATAGATCAATATAATTTCGACGGAAAAATGGCCGAAGAAGAAAAGAATCAAGTATCCGAACATGTCCCACTGGGTCGACGATTTCCGCCCACCATACCTCAACAACAACCATCATTACCCACACCTACTTCAACAACAGACTATATTACACCTAATTCTCCTCGTTCTAATCAATCACCACAACAACAACCACTGCAATCACAACCTACACCTCCTACCCCTTCAACTACAACAAACCAACAACAACAACAACCACAGACAAATAATAATAATAATAATAAGAATACGAGTAGTAGTAATAAGAATGCTAGACCGACAAAGCGTCAAAAAGTATCCTTAGCTTGTCAGGAATGTCGAGATCGAAAGATCAAATGTGACGGACAACGACCTATTTGTGGTCCATGTATAAAAAAGAAACGACCCGATGGTTCTTGTGTTTATGAACCAGAACGTGGTAGAAGAGGTGTTAAAAGCCAGTAAATATATCACTTTTTTTTAAAAAAAAAGTTTATATCGATATCTTTGACCATTGGAAGTTGTTTTATTAATAATATATATATCATCATGATGGTATTTACAGATATGTCCAATTGTTGGAAAATAAAGTTCGAGAATTAGAAAATGCCATGCGATTCGATCAAGCAAATACTACTGGAGGAGTCCATGGTCGATCCCCTTCTGTTGCATCCATTGATAGACCACCAGAAATCGCTCCTAGAGTAAGTAAAAATAACTTACCTCTTTTATTTAGTTATTGTATAAGAGAACAAGGACTAAATAATGAATATACCATCCATTTACCCCTCCCCTTTTTTTTTTATCAGAATCCGAACCTTTCAATCAATCATTTGACATCACCATCCATGAGTATTCAAACTTCACCACCTCATGTTTCTGGTTCACAAGCATCCTCCATTCGTACCAGTGTAGTTGGTCCGGATTCCCCCGCATCCGATTCAGTGAATCCTCCAGAAACTGCTTTTCGGAACCAAGAATTGGGATCGAGTATTCGTACACATGCTCCAGAAAGTAATGTTCGCGAACGATGGCCAAGTGAACCTTCTTTTTCAGGTGCTTTATCATCTATATCTACTACAGGTGGACAACAGCATTCAATATCTAACCCTCCACCGCACCGTTTGGCCCCACTTTTACCACAACCTTCTCCACCGCCACCTCCTTCTTCTCAGCAACAACAACGACAAAATTCATTGCCTCCTCCACAACCTAGAATATTACCTCCTCCATCTGTACATTCATCGGAACGAAGTGGTGAACCTGAAGTAGATGCAATGGGTGCATCCACAGGGATTCCTGATCTAAGAAGAGAAAACAATGGTGGGGATGATAATCGACAAGGCTATTTTGGTTCTTCTAGTGCCATGAGTTTTATGCGTGAAGTCCGTGAAGTAATTGGTAAGAAAACAACATTATCACCCGACGAAAATCGTTCAGGAGGGAGTCCATCCAGACGTTTATCACAGAGTTCTCGTTCGTCTCGTAACACATCCACGGGAGGTCCTCGCTCAGTCGATACGCATGCCATTACTCATAATAATAATAGTCAATTAAAAAGTTACTCTGTTTGTCATGACTATGTATTACCACCACGAAAGGTAGCTGATAGTCTTGTGCGAAGTTATTGGACATTTGTACATACATTATACCCATTCCTTCATAAGCCTGCATTTATGAAAACCTATTCAAGATTATGGGGGTATCCCGAAGAAGGTTTGTTTAGTTTTTTTTTTCTGTTAAAAGATAGATCTATGAGAACCAACCAAACAAAAATAGAATAAATCAACTTACACTTACAATTGATAGACCATAATGATCAAGACCACGAATCAGAAGCAGATCCGTTATTCCATTGTATTTTAAACTTGGTATTTGCTCTTGGATGTCAATTATCTCCGGAAATTGGTGAAAATGAGCGCGAACCCACATCAGATGTCTTTTTCCAACGTTCTAAAAAACTATTGCATTTTGATATTCTGGATGAGGGGAATATCAAGGTGGTACAAGCACTGTTGCTGATGGGTCAATATCTGCAATGTACCAAGATGCCTGGTCGATGTTGGATTGTTGTAGGTCTTGCTACCCGTGTTGCCCAAGGACTTGGTTTACATCGTGATGCGCATACAATGAATAGTGGACGGCATAAAACAAATGGAAATGGATGTACCAGACAGCTTGAACGGGAGTTGCGTAAACGATTATGGGGTGGATGTCTTGTTCTTGATAGGCAAATAGAACGCTTTTTTTTTCATCTATCAAGAGGATAAGTGTGAGTGTGTGTATCTAATAATTGATGTGTTTTGTTTTCTATCGGTTAATATAGAGTCATATCCATGGCCTATGGTCGTCCATTTATGATCCCTGTCACTCAAAATCTTATTCTCCCCCAAGCCATTGATGATGAACTCCTTACCTCTTATCCTGATCCGCCAGCAAAACAACCCGAAGACAAACCAAGTCATATGGCCTTTTTTGCTCACACACTTCAATTATATGAAATCATGGGAGATATTCTGACGACATTGTATTCTACAGGTACAAGACGAACAAACGAAGAGACATCCATCGTTTCCGGTACGCAAAATAAGATAGGGAGGATGAATAGAAAAGAATAATACACTTCTTTTTTGGTATACCATCTGATCATCCAGCGGTATTTTTTTTATAGATGAACAACATCGAGCATCAAACTTAAGTTCCGTGATACGGTTAGAAATGGCATTAAGTGCATGGGAAAGAGCCCTTCCTTGGTTCTTACGACTTGGAACATATACCCAGGATTCAGCCAATAGTCCACGTAACCAACGCAGTATGACAGATAATATTTTGTTACGTCAAAATAATGTTCTACGAGCAAGGTAAATAAACATGTTGAATTTTTCTGCCTTGTTTGCTTCCTATAACTCATTTCCCATTTCCTCTCTTAATTATTATATAGATATCTTCATACCTGCATTTTACTTTATCGACCTGTCTTTGCCCACTTTTTTGCCTTGGAAGAATCAAATCACACCAGTCAGGATACAGGTCTTCAACGATCTGTTTTCCTGCAAAGCTCAATCACTTGTGTAAGCTCCGCTCAAGAATTGGTTGAAATGATCCATCGTAATATAAAAGAACTATTGCCTGCATGGTGGTATAATATGTTTTGTAAGTAATCGTTCAATAAAAAAAACGAAGTGTGAGAGAGAATGAAGCTAAATTCATGAATAAAATATAGATTTATATACTTCAGCAACCGTTTTATTGATGGCAAGGTTATTCCCAAAAATCAAACATTCCATTGGTGAAGACTATTTGATTGAAAGTTGGGATAAATGTCTCAGCTGTCTTTCAGAGTATCAATCCTACAGTGATTCGGCAAAGTGGTGTTATGAATCCTTGAGTGATTTGGATAAATTGGCTTTCCAAAGCAATGATGGTAAGATAGCAGAGTGTATGGCTTCTTGTCTTGTCTATGAATATATATTTAGAGAGAAATACTGAAAAAAATATGATTGAATATCTTATCTCTAGAACAACCAAATAATGGTATGTCAAGTCTTCAAATATTGGGCACTTTACCTGTATATACATCTAATTTGGCGGGTGCATCTGAAAAAGGAGATATGGATAATGTGGGTGGTGGTACTGGAACAGGAGGACCTGGTGGTGCAGGAGGAACGCCATCTATCCTCAATCCCAACTTTTCCACCATTCCTGAGAACAATCCCGGTGCTGATTGGGAATTAGATCTTCAAGATATGTCATGGCTAGGACGATTACCAGTGTATACAGATCTTGAACCAGGCCTTCAATTTAATCAATGGTTAGGACGTATTGATACCGATGTAAATAACTTGTAGTATATAGAAAATAGTCAAAAGAGGCAACGAAAAAAAAATCACGCAACCATGATTGTTCTCAACCTTTTCCGTTTGTTCCGTCTGAGATTTTTTTTTTTTGACCAACGGCAACCGTTTCCGGTTTTTTTTTTCTGACAATCTGAATAAATACATGTCGGATCCGTTGTTCTCATTATCTCTGATATCAAGAGAACCTTATTTTCGGATCCATTTTTTTTTTTGACATGACTCGACTTCATGCAATCCATTTAATTTGATGGAAAGAACCTCAGTGTGCGTCACTAGATGAAGGTGTTCTTTTCCTCAAGTAGAAAATATTATTATCAATAATAATCGAGATTCAATTCATCTTCTGTCTAGAATCGTATCTATCATTTTATTAAATACCATTACAACGGAGTGAATCTTTGATTAGCCTCTACGCCATTTTATATCCTTATTCAGAGAGTTATGTATGTAAAAAAAAGATCACTGGATTTGATATACCTGTTTCATAAATACACTGGGCGAGTCCGTCGAATTTCATTGAATATATTGTCGTTGATCCATACAATGTTATGAACCTCTCTAATATGAGATAGATCTTGTAATTTTATTTATGAATGATTATTCAAATATAATGGAATAAAAATACATGCCGATTATCAGAGTTTCCAAAAATTGGATTAGATCATCACTTTGTTACCATTATTTAATAATCAATGATTTGGGCGCATATTATATATATCCACATCACATACCTTGCCATCTACATTTATACAATTCAAAAACGACAGAAGTTTGTCTACATATATATATGCTAAATTCGACCCAAATTTTTATAACTATGTGAGTGTAAGCGTTAATACATATACAAGCATTGTTCCCCATAGATTCGTTTATCATACGTTTTACGCAGCAGTTAGTGCATAAATCCATTTCCCGGTAAAGAACTCATTAGAATGCTTCAGCATTTTTAGTAAGCTAATGATATAATACAATAAAAGTGAATTAAATACCATCTTTTTTTATCCGTAACAGAAATCACTGGGTTCAAGTAATAATGGTCAGAGCAATCGCTAACTATGACTATTATGTCTTGAAAATACAAAACAGAAAAATCTAAAACACAATTAAGGTTAATTTTTCTTCTTCGTAGTAAATATCCTTTCATTATCTCCAATCACTTCGGTTCAATACGGCGAGTTGTGTTTTCAATTACGAAAACTTTCTTTTTGGTGCTTTTCGATCAAAAACGGAGCTTATAGTTTCATTTGCTTAAGTAGTTCTTTTGTCAAATTCTCAGAATCAAGAAACCTCGGAAGAGCTTCCAGCCAATCGGATGAACCATTCTGAACAAAACTGCAAAACTCAATGGATAGCAAGCGCGGGGTGAAATGAAGACCGTCATAATTTGACTTTTACATATTCTTCATTTCCAACTACTTTCTTTCACTTTTTCAACACAACAGAAAAAAAAATTATGTCTGCACTTAACGGATCTTGTCTTTGTGGCTCTATTAAGGTGAAGCTTACTGGCACTCCTATCAAGGCCATGCTTTGTCATTGTGTTGACTGTCAAAAGTCTGCTGGTGGTCCTTACCAATCCAACGCTATTTTCAACACTTCCAACGTTGAATTAGAAGACCCCAAGGGTTATGCAAAGATGTACCTTGTTCCCAAGGAACAAACCGGTTCTGGTGTTGAAAAGCAAAAGTGGTTCTGCAGCAACTGTGGTAGTCCTCTTTTCAACCGTCCTATGAAGTACGAAGGTCAAAAGTCCGTTGTCAAGACCGGTATTTTGGATGCTGCCGAAGGTTTTGAAGGTTCTCCTTTGGATCAATTGAAGCCTGTTTCTGAACTTTATACCAAGGATCGCCCTTCCTTTGTGAAGGCTGTTGATGGTGCTAAGCAATTCACCGAAGCTGCTCCAGCTCCTGCCCCTGCTCAATAAGCAACATTTTTTCTACCTTCTCTCTCTTATTTGTATAAAAAAAATACCTTGTATATATTTTTAATAAACATCACTCACACCCACTCTCATATTTACCAGCGCGGAACAGGAGGAAAACACACAACGGATATTAATGGAATGTTTTTTTATGAAAATGATGATTGGAATTATAGTTGGGAAAGGAGGAGAAAGGAGTAGTATGGGTGAATTAGGATCAGTTTATGGGAGGACGGTAGTATATAACAGGTGTATATTCGGACACATTAATGCAAGGATTATCGATGTCTTCTTGATAATAACTTACATTGTTTTTTCCCATGAAGCTCAACAACGTGAACAGATAAACTGCATGAATATTGATGAATACCTTACTACACACTTAATTCTTAACAAATAATAATTGAGTAACAGATATTTAAGGAACCTTTCTATGGTCTGTACGTACTGTGAGGACCGTCAACAAGTTTTGCTACTTGTAGTTTTTACAATACAGAAGAAACCATTTAATCATATCGTAACAACGAAAAAAAAAAAAACCTTTTTGGGACTCCAACAAATTATTTGCACTGTTGTTATGTTTTACATGAAGAATTAGTATTTCAAAATATACCAAATCGAAATATTCCATAAAGAGCCATTTTCTATATAACGTTATTATGATTATCTTCTTTGTCAAAAGTAAAAAGTTATCTTTTTATATAATGTCTTGCTTGTATTTGCACAAAATACTGTCTCAATATGTCACTATAATATGATTCGCCGAACCAGGTCCAGACACGCGAACAAGCGCGAAATTAAATATAACTATTTAATTCGCGTGAACCTGTTTTTTGTGTTCTTCGCTTCCCGCCCCTTATTTTTTTTTGGTTCGACCCTTTGCGAATCCATGTCCACAGATTCGACTGATGAAAAAAATCATGGTTTCTCTACACAAGATCAAGAAACTATTAAAAGGCTATTAGCCATGGACCGGGAGACATTCCTGGCTAATTGGGGTCTTGAATCAACAGAACAATCAACTTCTGGTAGTTTTTAAAATAACATTTAATGGCAATTGATCTCGCTTCATTCGATAAAGTCATTTTCTTATTAACAACCATGTCCTTTTTTTTTCTTTCCTACTACAATGTAGTAATGTCACAACCAGGTCCAAGTCGTATGGATACGAGTGACGACGAAATAAACAATAATGAAAATAGCGGCGACGATTCTGATAGCTCTCTTGAAAATGATTATTTGCAAGTATTGAGAAACCCAATAACTCCTATTATCGAACAACAGCAACAACAGCAACAACAGCCACCAGTCACTGAAAATACGAGCGTGATGCCTGAATCACAACTGATGGAAACAACAAATACTACGACTGCTAGTAGTGCGACCACCACGAGTGTCACTAATAGCACCAGTAATAGTAATGAAACCCGAGAACCCGGTCGCCGCAGCCTTCGTCCTCGAAAAGTGAATCAAATGCAACCGTATACATACGAGAAATCAAAATATAACGAACTAGTGCGTCGATCTAAATATACCGAATTATTACAATATGATCCAAACAACAGCACACAAACGAAACGTCGACACAAAAAAACATCCGAAGATCGATACGAGGATGAAGGGGTGGAGGAGGATGATGAAATGATGAATCCAGATGATGAATTTGAACAAGTAGATCCAGAAGAATTAATGCCAACAAAACGTATAAAAAAACTCTTTATCCCTCCCTCACGTCATCGTCAATCACATTCTGAAGAACTACCAAAAAAAAACACACCTCATGGTAATAAAAAAAGTTCAGATGTGTCCAAGAAACGTTATTCTCCCACGCCTACTACTACTCCATCACCTGTGGCTCATGAACGACGGATTATCACGACGGCTATCACCAGTACTAACAGTGATGATATTTGGTCAACTGTCCCACGTACTACGACTGTTTATTCAAGAAATCATAGAAAGAGATCCAAAATGGAAAAATCCAAGGGTCCCGACCGACAAATCAAATCTTTGAATGAAATGGATAATTCAACAACATCTCCTTTACCACTACCAACATCTCAATCCTCCACAACCCATACTCAGAAAATGGATGCAACTTTATCAAATGAAAGGAACACAGAACATATCCATGATGCTCTACGAGATGCTTTCCCGGATCTTTTCGATAGTGTTCCAGGAGATGAATCGAATAACGTGGATGATGACACCAAAAGTACGGATAGTCATTTTAGTTTGGATTCTGTATTAATTCGAGCCGCCAAATCAGTACAACAACAAAACAATAATCATTCAATGAATCCATCGTTTGAAGATTCAGAGGGAGAAGAACAATTACACATTCCACGCAGAAAAAAAAGACTTAGACGAAGTCATTCACTGGATAGTGAAAATGCAGATGAAGATCATGGGGATGTTTTTGATTTTCCAATGGATGATACAATACCAATTCATGATGATAACCATGATGATAGTGTATTTGATTTTCCAGAGCAAACACAGGATCATGGATCGGAACCGCCTCGACCTAAACCATTGCAACAATTAGTGACGGCTCGTTCTCGTCGACGTTCGCAACCAAAAGATGATGGCTTTATTGTACATGATGGAAGCGAGTATGATTTACCTAAGCGCAAAAAGAATTATTCACTTCGAGGTGTTTTGCCATTCAATTATAAACCTGATCATGAAAAACCAGTGACACAGCAAGCAGTTGTTGAAGAAGAGGAGAATGATCCGGGACCTGATTCACCTATCGAAGAGGATTCACCAGCGCTATCTTTGATAGATCATGAACATAGTTCTTCCATGCGAACGGAGAGTGAATTGAATGCCCTAGAGGATGATGGTGATGAAGTTGAATTTCAAATGTTTGTTAGATCATCCCCTGTTAGACGACGACAACGCACATTGACCGGATATGTACAGCGATCAAGACGAACGGGTGAAAAGACTTATAGTACCAATAAATCAGGACATATTGATCAAATGCGTAAAGAAGCCGTTTCACGTGCACGTTCATTACAAACAAAAACGCCAAGAAGATCTTCTGGAACAAACCGTCCTTCTGCTTATAATGCATCAGCTACAAATAATTCAAGAAGGTAAAACATAACTTTGTGTTTATTTATTTACAATGTCAAAGAACCATGTTATTAACAAAACGTATTTAACTAGAAATAGGAATTCAGCGACGGCATCATCATCATCATCCTTTTCCTCTCAAAACAAACCACCACCTTCCATCCAGCCTAGACGATCCAAAAAAAGAAACCTCAATGGCGAGCTATATATCTTACCTGGTCCAGGCCCTTTGAATACTTCAACAGAGCAACCAAGGTTAATGGGTTGGCAATCTAGTATACGACCTCACTTGTCAATTCGATGGACAGAAACTGGCGAACTTTGTCCAGAACCAGATGAATCAATCTATTCAAGTTCTTCTCCACTAACAACTGAGAGACAGCAATCACCACAGCAGCAATTGGATCATAATATGCCCGATTATACAGAAAACACAGTGAATTCCAATAATATTCCATCCTCTTTGACTAAAAACGCTCATTTACAAATGATGGAAGAAGAAAATAACGGACCATCCGAACCATTTGCTCGTTTATTGTACAAGCATCCAAATTTAGCCATTAATTGGGGTATGCCTGTACTTGTTGACACAACTACTGCTCAGTTACAACATACCATTTATCTCCAACATGAGTATTTACATCGGCTTATATCTCCACAAGAGGATGCGAATGTTCATGCTGGATTATTTGATAATGGCGATACACCTATTGAATTATTTCATCGAAATATCACATTAACACAAGATATGGATAAAAACAAGAACGTGATCAAAAACCTGTTTCGAGAAGCATTTAAGTATATGGGTGCATTATTCGATGATCACTTTGCAACAAACCCCACAAAAAAAGATACCACAATGGCAAAGCTGTTTTTATTTTTTCAATTCGTCACTGAAGCCTTGAATGATTGGGTTTTACGTTTACCAGGTGGACAACAAAGACCCATGATTGAGTTTTTAAATTCTCAATGTCGATTATTTTATTCACGTACCTGGAGTATTGCTGGATTGGATGACGAGCATTATCAGAAATCAAGACCTTTGATATCTTACGATCATCAGAATCACCATACTCTCCCCCATGCTTGGAAGGCATTATTGGCATTATTGATTTATGCATTGGATTGGGCCACCCACATACAATATGTGTCTATGTCTACATCGGGAAATCAAGAGGATTGTAAACAACGGTTATTGTGGTTATTGTATTGGATTGGTCCGACATTGGCCCAAATAAGCTGTGAACAAAAAGATGCGTCTTATTTCATATACGCCAAGGAACCACTTGTTGCTGAAGGATGGGTATGTCTTTTCCATTTGTATGCGTCTGAAGATGTCAACAGAAGCCAGTGTTGGATGGCAGCGATGGATCTTTTGGAGCAACAAAGAGAACAAGATCATTTGACGATAGATAAGGAAATGGAAAGAAAGTGGCATTGGCTGTTAGTATTGAATGCTTTACGCTATGTGGATAGCAAAGGAATATATACCAGACCCGAAGAAGGAATTATGACTGTAGAAACGATGTGTGGTCGTGAATTAGCCAATGGATTATCAACAGCTATTGCAGGAAATGAATCAAGTGGTGCTGCATGATAAATAATAGTTTATTCCAAATGGAATGATATAAAATTGTAAATATATACCCCTTCCCCCTCTCGAGCATTTCTCAAGCATCATGTTAAATAATAATTGCATATATTTGTTCATTATATAAAAACTTTACAACATACAACACTTAATCTAAGCAAGCTATTATATAGACTTTGGTCAAATAAGATAATAAAAAAGAACAGAAATCAACCACTGATAATTGATCTTTTATCGCCATGTTGAAAAATTATTCAAAGAGTGTGACCTGATAGTTATCCAAAGAGTAAAGGTATCACCTAGCTTGCTATTTCTAACTTGTATCCACTATTATCCGCACCATTTCGCCCCCCCCCCCACCCCCAAAAAAAAAATTCGTTACGTATATCATATATTTATTAACCATTTTTTAAATGGTTTATTATTAGGTTATGTCAAACATCTTTCTTGAAAAAAAACGAGACTCTGTGAAAAGTTAATCACATATTTCCATAGTAACAATAATAATAAATCATTATTTTTTCTATTAATAATAAATATCAATATATATATATATTTTCTTTATATGGACATTATTATTGACCTGTAATATATATACATAATTAGTAAAAGTACATGATTCTTTAACATTTAAAGCAGTAGTATGTGTGTCAAAAAATCCTTTACCAATAAAAGCAGGGATCAACGTAGTGGTGTAATATTAAATCAACCTAAACGTAGGGACACCACGGCCCAAGTTTCACATATTTGTTTTTTATTTCATGCCAACTGAAACCAAGATGATTTGACAGCAAAACACAAAGCAAAAAGAAATGATGAGATTTTTGGAAGTGGTTAAAGATCAAATCCGAATAATGAAGATAGCTACAAGTTGGCAAATATATAAAATATTACTGACTCACATAATTAATTTAGAATGAAATATATTAAAATATATACCCACACTCCTGCCTCTCGCCGATTAGCCTCTCTAAACTTCATGTTATATAACAACACCTGCATATAACATTTGATCAAACCAAGATTTAAAAGCATCTGATTGGACTTGTATTAAACATTTTACACGTGCTACCCGGAACTTTTGACCATAAATAAAAAAGATAGAGAAAATAAGATGTTTGTTGATGATGAGCGAAGCCACGAAGGATCAAATCACCATGGACGGTGCCCGTACATTATAGCTGGTGTATTTTTTTATTTACAGCGATCTTTACATTATAAACCAGCGGGGGTGACCGACGTGACACACAATGTTGAGATTTCCAGGGACACACAAGAATAACTAACATAAATATGTATATGATATTATATAAAATATATATTATTATATAATATTAAACTAAAACAAACATGATCTTTGATCTTTTTCTTTAGAATAAACTAGTACATATGAAAAAAAAGACTTTAGGAGACAAAAATGGAAGAGAAAAAGTAAAATAGAGTTTTTTGATCAAGTTGCCCATTTTATAATAAAAACCTTGTATAAAAAAATTCCGACTCATTCAGTGTGTACCTTCCCAGTTGTTGTTGGAGCGATCTTGTCCACCTATTTTTTTGTGTTCCCTTCTTTCTCTCTCTTCTACGCATAGGCCTTTACCTTTTTTTATTTGTTTAGAGCCACTCTTTATTATTATTATTTATCAATGTCGAAAGCAATTGACCCTATTGAACGAACAACAGAATATGCCCAATTCATTGACGATCTACATAGTTTCCATGCTCGTAAAGGGTAAATTTTATTTATTCATGTTCTTTTTTTTTTATTACTATTTTATAAAAAGCCCTACCATGAAGTTCACCACGTTTTCTTTTTTTTTTATTACTTATAGTACCACACTTCAAGCTGAACCCATTCTAGGGGGTCAAAAACTTGATTTACTTAAAATTTACAAAGCTGTCATGGAGGCAGGTGGTTTTGATCAGGTAAATAAATAAATATAAAAAACCGCCATTTCTTTTGAACAAAATGGGAAGAAAAGAATGGAAATGGTGATATTGGCATTAGAAATCATTTTATGAAAAAGATAAAGCCAAAACTGAGACGCTATTTTTTTTATATCAATCACCAAGGTGACAAAAAAACGAAGTTGGAAACATATTGGAGACGCATTTGATTTTCCAAAGACTTGTACCAATAGTGCGTATATCTTGAAAGGGGTCTATATTCGAAACTTGGTATGTAACAAGAATATAGATAAACATGCTAAATTGATACATCGATTTGTTATCTAAAAAAAAAGAGAAACTGACTTCTTTATACATTTTGTAGTTGGGATGGGAAGAAGAAACTGTATGGGGAAAAGTATGGGTTCCACCAGATGAACTACTTGGACCGGTAATGTTATTGTGTTTTTTTATCGATTTTGTGAGATATTTGTTAGAGTAATGCGATGCTAATTTAAAAATTTATAGAATGCCCATCGTGCTTCCACATTAGCAGGGAAATCTTTCAAGAAAAAGGGTAAAATAGGGCGTTATCATAAAATAGTTTATAAATTGAGAGGATGTTAATACCTTGTGATATTTTCTTTTAGGACAATCATTCAATAGTAACAACAACAATAAATCACCTCGATCCATACCAACACCTAATTATACACCCATTCAACCTGATCCTACTCATGCTAAATTTGATATGGTGGATTTAGGACTCTCATTACCAGATACTCCTTCAATATTCCAATTCGATCAATTGTCTATTCGGAACGAACTTGATCAATGTACCATATCCGAGTTTCACCATCAGAGTCATCCGCATGAACATATTCACATGATCGAAGAAGAACGCATGGATTGTATACGAGGTAAAAGAATACTAAAAAAAGAAAAAAAATACACAATTTAAGGTCGAGAGAGAGAGAGAGTTTTATATATAATAATTTTTCTTATTTTTCTTATTTTTCACATAAAAGAATTTATTAAAAAAAAAAATCGGGGACCTAATTGATTAATATAAAAAATGATAAAATATTCCATATATAGCCAACAACTTTGATGAACAAGTCAAACAACGTATCCTTTATTCTTTACAATCATCCAATGAATGGGATGTTGAATGGGCATTAAATTATGTGGTGACCATATCGTTTGAAAGACCTGAAGAACTGCGATTGGACAAGACACCGCTATTGTTGGATTTATTATTAAAATGGTCAAATCCTTACCTAGAGGACGGACGTAACAATAATCCAAACCCAATCCTTAAAGTACTGCACATCTTACGGAACTTTTCCTTTCTTGAAGTGAATGCGCGGATCCTTGCATCAGATATACGTCTCAAATCCATGATTGAAAAAAGTTTAACCTTATCCACCTCAAAAAATCTGGACCTGGGGCGTCATTGTATTGATGTTCTCGAAAATATTGCTCCCTTTATCCAATTAAATGGCCCGTTTGATGAATGTATCGCCTGTCTCAACAATTTGTTATACACACAAGAACGCTATCTTTTAATTGGCACATTACGCATTTTTACACAATTATGCATGACAGAAGGGAATCAAGTATGTTTAATATCAGTCTCTATGGCAACAGCGACTCGGATTGCTCAATGGCTTGTGATGAATGACGAGGAATTGGTGGGAACTGTTTTGGAATATTTATATCAATATACCCGTATATCCGCTGACTTTAGGCGACAGTTGTTAAGTGCTCACTCGGGTGCTGATATTGGTGTCCTGGTCTCGCTGTTGTCTATAAAGAGTAAATATTTTAGTACCAAATTATTAGCGGCAGATGAAGCAAGTACATTAGAAGGATCTACGCCGAGCAGTATGTCCCCAGCCAGTCATACAACAGACATGGATACGACCCATGAGCCACATGGAAGTGTTCCATGTGTACCCAATTTAACCGCATATCAACAATTGGATGAACCCTATAGATGTCTTGGATGGTAAGATGTAGATATTATTAAAATAATTTCATTGTTTCATCTGTATTCTGACGTATTCTCAAACATCTTTCCTTTAATATTAGGCTCAAGGATAAATTTGAAGTTTCCAATGATAATAGCATATTATCCTTGGATGATATGTACATGTTATACGAAATGCGATTTGGCCAAGAAAAAGCATTAAAAATGAAGGATTTTTATACTGTACTCAAAATTGCTTTTCCTGGTACACCTAATTATATGACGGGTAATGGACCGGTTCTTGAAGGGACCTCCGTACGTGGTATCCAAATCAAGATGAGCATTCTCGAAGATGGTAATTACGAATTATATATATATATTATTTATTTTAAGAAAGATGGAGGAGAAAAAAGAAAAATCAAGAATAATATTACTAACATTCTACAAATATGGATGAACCAATATAAATTGTATACAAAGGCGCAGAGATGTTATGTCAATGGACCAATTGTTCCCAGACGTTTGGTGATGAATTACTATTGCAACGACATGTTATACGTGACCATGTTGGTATGCACCAACATGACGTTGCAGGAGAAATAGAAAAAGCAGGAGAAAGAAGACAAGGAGAAGGAGGACAAGGAGAAGAAATTTTAGAGTGCATGTGGACTGACTGTGCAGACTCTATGCAAGAATTTAAAGACAGAGGCGAAATCGCAACGCATTTACGGAGCCATTTTGATGAGGAGCAGCAACAGCAACATCACCATCATCATAGTAATAATAACAATAATCATAATCATAATCATAATTCAGGACAAGTATCAGATATGATGGTAACCAGTAATGCAACAATGGGAATGGAAGTGGATCATAGTGACATTAAAGGTATTGCCCTGGTGGCCGTCCGTTTATTAAGACAACTTTCCAAAGATCCTGAAAGTCATGATTATTTTATGCCTTATGAACAAGAACTCTTGGCTCTAGCCAAAAAACGACCCAAAATGGCTCCACACGTTAGATATATATTTTCTAAATTTTGATGTCATTGACTATCTTTACCTATTTTGCTTTTTATGTATTATTTTTCTTCATACTATTCATCTACTTCTTCATCTTCATAAGTCTATATATATTTCTTTTGTTCTTTTCATATATAAAAATAAGATTACCTTTTATATATCAACCTATTCCCCCTTTTCGATCCCTTCTCCGTGTCTTATATATATATACTATTTTCTTTATATATGTTTTTCTGTTATAATTATATATTCATGAATTATAAATATGTTGTTGTGTAGTAGTTTATAGTATACTATCCAAATACTTTCTTCCCCCCTCGTCTTGTTTCCCTCCTAATTTATATAATAATAATGATGATGATGATGATGAGCTTATTATATTTTCATATGCTTTTATATTTGTTGTATAAGGATTAGAAACAAACAAAAAGATATAAATATAACATTTAGTTACATGCATTTCATCTTTTGTTCTATTAGCTGCTAATGTTTATATATATATATATATATATATATATATATAGTATTATGTAAATCAAGAAATAAATACGCCCTCATGGGCACTCAACATATATAAAATACCCCGCAGATCTTTTTTTTTTGTGAATTATTATTATGGAACCAAATACATCTTTTGAATGAAAACGCCGCTTTCATCTTTTATTTATAAAGTCTCTTTTTTATATAATTAAAAGTCGATCCTTCTTTTGCGGAGAGAAAGAATATCAAGAAGAAACGAGCTGGGTCCAACTCTTTTATTTTTTCGTACGACTTACCGAAACAAGTGCAACCGAACCGACTCAAGATCGGGTGTTTAGGCACACTTGAGGGTGCTACAGAAAAAAAAAAACGACATTATTATTATTATTCCTTATTAACGCCACTACCTGTGTGTGCTTTTTTCCCTTCTTTTTTGTTATTTATATTTCTCATTTTTACTATTTTCCTATCAAAAACAACATAAAACCAACTTTTTTTTATATATACATTTGGACTTGAGTACTTTATCCGAGAAATCCATTATCATTCAATAAATAATTAAAGTAAGCTTTTTTTTAGGTTGATTTTTATTTATTTATTATTCAAATAGATTATAATAGAACATAATAATAGCACTATTACTTTTTATATTTATTATTATTTATTATTTACTAAATAACTTACTCTTTCTTTTTCTTTTCTTTATTATTATTATTATTATAACTTACCCAACAGTTTTAAAAACGAAATCAGCAATAACCAACAACAATACCCTATATATAATAACAACAAAAAAAATATACTTTTATATATAATACACACAACATACACACATAATGTCTAGGCATCTTGTTGTAAATACGCAAGTGGATCGACCAATACCTCGTTCAACTTCTCAATGGCAACCATCTCCAGAAACAAGTGCTGCTATTCAAGAAGAAGATGCCATTGCTATAAAGCAAAGAAATCGTACCAATACACTTTATGAAGAAGAAGAAGAGGAAGACGAAGACGACATGGACGAAGACGACCTTGACGACGAAATGGATGAAGACGAGGATGAGTTGGATGAAGACGATGATTCCACATTTACTTCTTCACCTAGTATACCTGACGAAAATATCAACTTTGATCTTGTCTACGCGTTACACACATTTGTTGCAACAGTGGAAGGTCAAGCTTCGGTTGTCAAGGGTGACGCTTTAACTCTTTTGGATGATTCCAATTCTTACTGGTGGCTCGTTAGTGTACTCAAAACATCCGAAGTGGGTTATATTCCTGCTGAAAACATTGAAGTAAGTTTTGCTAAGCCCAATTGTTATTCATACATATACATGTATAAACATTACACATTAAAAGCGATATCATTCCATTTTTTATATTAACTTTATAATATTGTTCCAGACTCCATTTGAACGTTTAGCTCGATTAAATAAACATCGCAATGCAGAAGTAAATTTAATCATTAGATTTACATTGTTTCTTTCGCATAAATAATAACTGAAACTCCTTTATATATATATACTTTAGATGACCTCAATAGATCAAGCAGTTCATTATATTCCAAATGAAAAAAAGAAAAAAGGTGGTCGACAACGTCGAGTAACTATGAATAAGGACCTGAGTGTTCAGGCACAGATTATTTTAACGGGCGACGATGAGGACCATGAAGTGGGTGAGGCATATGAAGAATGGGAAGAGGATATGGCGGATGATGCATCCATGTTATCCGAATATGATAATGATGAAGAAGAGGATGAAGACGATTCTATTCAAGATGATAAAGAACGAAATGTTTCAAGCAACATTGTCGGAGTACCTCAGCTGCAGGATCAGGAGCGTATCGCTGCAGCACCCAAATCAACAACAGCTGCAGCACCTCAATCTATCCTGCGTAGCAATAACAATAACAATAATGCTGTGTCATCATCATCCACATCTTCTTCATCTACAGCAACCACATCATCGAGTGCTCTACGAAACATAGACGATAAACCCCCACAGAGCAATACATTTTGGAGACTCTTTTCACGTAGTAAAAAGGATAATCCAAAGGCAAACTCAGTTATCCCCGCGCGTGTTTCGTCGGAAGATGCCGACAGTAATTCCATTTCATCCCTTGCTTCATCTCTCATTTCTGAAGATAAAGCCATTTCTCGGAATGGTCAACATCCAAATACTGCTAGTAGTAATCATAACAACAATAATAGCAACAGCAAACCCTCGGTATTACGTGTTTTTGCAGGCAACGTCAATGTCGGTGCCATGTATCACTCCATGCTTGTGGATGAAAATACAAGCGCAGAACAACTTTTGATCCAAACAATGGAACGATTCCATATTGCACAAATTGAAGACAAGACTGCTGGCCGGTCCTCACGTGCAATTACACCTACTCAAGGTAGCGGTATTGAATATTATTTAACAGTAAAAGCTCACAATGGAGGTAAATTTGCTTTTATCAATTGATATTTTCTATATATACATTGTTTTTTTTTAAAAAAAAAAAAAAGGTCAGTAAACTAACACAAATAATGATAATGATACAGATGAAATTATTTTGGCACCACAAGATAAACCACTTGCTATATTCCAAACTCTGACAGCACATCTTACAACGCCAATGCCATCCTTAACCCATGTGAAGCAATTTAGTCAATCAACAGCTACTGTTGATAATAGTGCCAGTAAACCAAGAACAGCATCCGGTCGAAAAGGACGATTTGGTGAGGATTCAGTCATTCGTTTCTATCTCCATAAGCGTATTCGACGAGTCAATGAACGGGAAGGTCAAGTGTATATCAAAGTATCCCATTATACCGACACCAAGAAACCTACAAATGGAAATGATAATGCCTTATTTTCTGCCAAAAATCTACGCAGGAAGAAGCCTTCTGCTGCGGATGCATCCCGTGAAAGGATTGATAAGTTGATCGCAATATCTGCTAGTATTTCTATTGCCGATCTCACTGAAATTGCATTGGATAAATTCCACATTGTTCCACATGGTGATAACGACCATTATCGTTTAACTGTCTCCTCTCAACAGAAAGCAGGTAAATATCCAAAACTAAAAGCATGTATAGCATTTTTTTCTAATATTATTGTATTTTTCATATAGATAAACTATTGAACCCATCCAGTAAATTAATTGAAGTATTGCATGACGATGATTCAACTCGAGACGCTGGCGAAAAACTATTTACTTTGCGAAAAATGTCGAACCATCATCATCATCATCATTCACAATCGCGATCAGCATCGCGTGAGAGTCAACGATCCATAAGTAAAGTATCACCCGAGAAAACACAAAGACGACCTCAAAGTTATCAACGATCACCTTTATCCATCACCATTCGAAATGAAAAGACTGAAGATGCTTTACGGCGATTGGATGCAGCTTTGACAGCATTAAGCAATAGCAAACGAAAACCAGTTCTTGATACAAAACCGCCTATGGCGGTGATTCGCAACGTCGATAGTGGTGTGGATATCATCTTGGCTAATGGTTTGTTAAGCAGTAAAATATTATCCAAAAACCAAGTACAATATACCGTATCAGTCAATATGGGTGATCAACAACAATCACAACCTGCTAAGCCTCGTTTGGTAGCGCAAAAGATCATGCAACAGCCCCTAGTGAATGGCAATCGACCTATCAACAGTAGTCTCAAAAATGTCACTGAAAATGATTTGGACACACTTGTCAAATGTGGTATTGCCTTTTTAGAAGCTCATGATCGCAAATCTGGACGAAAACCAGTACCTTCTGCACTTGCTGGAGCTGGAGCAGGCCAACATGGAAATATTATAGAAGCACCTTCATTGGATATTCTTGATTCATCAGCTGGTAGTCTAGATGACCTAGAAAAGGTAAATACATTTCTTTCTCTCTCTCTCGATAGTATGGCTATATATCTATGTGGATCAAATAGAGGATAAGAATATGTTATTGAATTACAATGAATTGTATATAGGAATTCCAACGAATCATCGCTTCCCATGCCTTTTAAATCATATATTAGCATTATTGTTACTACTACTATTATTACTATTACTATTTCTCGTTTTATTGTTATATCTGTGATATTTCTCTTCTCTTTCCCCTTTTCATTTTATTCAACAAGTCCATTTTGTCTTTTTAAAACATTACACACCCAAAATACTCTTTCCTCTCTTACCCTCATACATCCTTTGTAAAAACATTTGTTGCGATTATAGTAGATAAGCATCATCTCTCACTTTGTCCAGCAGTATCATTCTTCTTAGCTTCTTTTTTTAACCATTTTTTTTTGTTTTCTTTCATTATTTTACCCTTTTTAGTATACAAGTCGAACCCAACAAGTATATATATATATTTTTATATCTATATATATTTATACTATTTTATTTATGATAACATATTATCTTTTCTCTCTCCCTCCCCCTTATTTTACAAGTTCAAATACATTTCATATAAGCAAAACATACTACGAGTGGTGGATATAGTCTGCATAGGATAATAATGATGATTGAACAAATTTTTGTTGCATTAAAAAATTTAAGAATTGTAATATCTTACTATAACAACGTGGTAAAAAAAAAAGGTGTGTATCCTGGGACAATCCTATTCAAACAGGAATAATACCATTTTTCTCTCACATATATACCTATTTAAATTCGCTTCAGTGCGGGTACTGCAAGTACCAACCCATCGGCAAGGACCGGATCTCGAATAAATCCCGGAAGCAACCGTCACGAACGTCAACTTTGGGGTGATTTCCCGTGGTTTCCAAGTTACCCCCGAGCTTCCATTTTTTTTTGCGCCTCTTTTTCCAACTATTTTCCAACATAATGCATCGATTCCTTGCGCGTTCAACAAAAGCATGTGTTGCCGGTAAGAATAAGGCTTTAATATAATTTATTTCAGGTCCCCCCATGACGAACGAGAGAAAGACAAATGAAGCTGAAAAATAAGCAATAATATTCATACTTTTAAATATACAAACAATCAGGTTTCCATACCTCGGCTTCGCGTGCTGCCATCACTCGTTTCAATATGCCTGCCATGAGTCCTACTATGACTGAAGGCACCATTCACGAATGGAAGGTCAAGGAAGGCAAGTACTTATTAATGGAGTATAGATTGACTTAATATTCATTAAATGCAAAAAAAAAAATCATATAAGGCTAATAGACGGAGCGAAAAAAAAATTATATACCTAAATAAAATATAGGTGAGAGCTTTTCCGCTGGTGATGTATTGCTCGAATTGGAAACTGATAAAGCTCAAATCGACGTTGAAGCTCCTGAAGATGGTGTTCTCGCCAAGATTGTGGTAAGGAAATTATCTCTTTTTTTTATATTCATGGTATGGTCAAAGGAAGGAAAGTATATGGATAATTAAAATGATGATGATATGGGGTTATAATATTAGCTTGGAAATGGCGAAAAAGCAGCAGTGAATTCCCCTATTGCTTTGTTGGCCGAAGAAGGTGATGATTTATCGAACGTTGAAATGCCAGCTGAAGAATCTACATCTGCTGCTACTGAAGCACCAAAGGAGGAACCTAAACGTAAGTAAATATAAAATAATTGGAATGTTGAGATTATTTGCATAATGGATAAAATGAACAACTTTGGACTCAAAAAAAATATGTATTGTGAATAATAATAACAGAAGAAGTTGCTAAACCCGTCGTACTTTCTGAACCTATGGATCATCATGATTTGGACACAAGCAAATTAAAGAAACCATTATCTCCTGCTGTTCTTTGCCTTGTATTGAAGCATCACATTAAGGATTTAAGTGCTATCAAGGCATCCGGCCCTGGTGGTCGTATTTTGAAGGGTGATGTCCTTGCCCATCTTGGATTGATCAAATACCAACCTGCTCCAAAGCCTACTACTTCAGCAGCACCACCAAGAGATCAAATTGTATTTGCCAAGGTAAAAAAAAAAAAAGGAAAAGAGTGTGAAAAGAAAGATATTGGGGAATTTTTAGTAAAGTGAACATATTTAAATTCTTTAATCATATATAGCCTGCTGAATCTGCCAAGGCTGAAGCCAAGGAAGAAAAGCCTTTGCCTCCTAACTATATTAGCAAGCAAGTTACCGTTGATAACTTGTTCGCATTGCGTCAACAATTAAACTGTAAGTGTATATTTATAATGGGATATCATTGTGGATGGCACATCTGGATGGATTTCGTTAGAATGAGCACAGCATAATCAACGGCCCCATTTTTTTCTGTTTGTAGCACAAAACCGTACAAATGTCAGTGTCAATGATTTCATTGCTAAGGCAGCCGCTAGAGCATTGCAAGATACTGTTTCTAAGGCACCTGCATCATCCACTGGTGGAATTGTTCACAACACCAATGCCACTACATTCTCTGAATCTTACAAGGGTGGATCTTTCAAGTATGTTGCTACTTATTGTATACAATACAAGTATGACTTGAATGTATCATTAACTAATCATGATTTTCTTTTATTTTCAATAGGGTATTCAATTTGGCACCACCTACTTACGACTTTATTACCGACTCGTATGAATCATCAAAGCCTTATCAATTAAACGTTAGCTCCAGCAAACCCGTTTCTTCCGGCAACACATCAACAAAATCGAGTGACGACGATATGTTGGATTTGATTGGTTTCCTTGCTGGTGAACAACCACAAAAGGAACAGCCACGCGCTGTACGATTGACCGGTGGTGATGCTCGTATTGATTTTAGCAAACAATCCAAGGCACCATCCCACCAAGTAGAATTGAAACTTCAAGGAGGTGCACCTGGTAAGATCTTGAATGATCAAAATGCCAGCGTTTTCCTTGACCGTGTAGAATATTATGTTAGAAATCCCTCTGAATTGACCGTTTAAAATTAAAAAATTTGTTCACTCATGCACAAATCCCACATTCACATACACATTTGATACACTCTTAAATTTACTCACCCCCCACCATCCAACATAACTTTTTTTATCCCGTTCCATTATGTCCAAAATATACATTGCAAAAATCCGCACTCTTTTTTTCTTACTAAAATACTATAATTATTAAACAAGGTAAAATCAAGCCTATCCATCGATCACTCCCTTGATATTTTGATATGCCTTTATTTTTATAGAATTGAAACAGATTGTTGGGATTAATGAAGAGAATTTCATTTACGGAAATTGTTGAGCAATGGATCTATTCCTATTGTTGGGGTGAAGCTCATAATATGGCTGCTTCTTTTGTTACTATACATTATGCGTGATATTTTTTCCCATTGTCTCAGTTTTAATGCTTGCATTAAAAAAATATCGTGACACTACTTTTTGCATAGCTTTCAATCTCATTGATGATGAAAACACAGTTTTTTTTTCTTCGGAGACCAATATTATTCTATTGGAGCATTCATCATCATTTGTTGATGCAGAAACTAGAGTGGTATTCTTTAATAAAAATTTCACAATTAATCTCACCTGAATAACGAAAATGATTGTTGCCGCTTTCTTTTGGGTAGCAAAGGAAAATGAATGCTGGTAAATGGGTGCCAATGCGCTTCTCAGAATAGCTATATATACTTTTTTCCCTTCCTTTCAACAAAAGATAATAACAGACATAGGAATTAAAGGACGTATATACTCCTGCGCCCATACATGCATTTATAGCCCATTCAATATTTTACAAGTCGCATAACTCAATATATATACTGGCCGCCTTATGTTCATTCCACACGAGAATCATAAAGGTAATAACCTAAACACCATTGACATACTTTATGCTATCGCAAATTATTATTGTTATTACTTTCTAGAGAAGCAATCAATTCCAAAGCTTTATATATTGCTCATAAGTACAATTGAAAAAAACACGTTCTCTCATGACAGATCCGCCTTCTTTCTCAAGAAGAACAGCTAGATATTCTATTTATTGAAAAGGTCACTTCTTTTATTTTGGGGTTGATCCATACACTTACTTATAAATACCTGAGCGTAGATTCTTTTCTTTATCAACATTATAACCCTATATTATCAATGTACTTTATGCGACAACTATTCAATGTGCTATTTATCAACTGCAGGAAACACTTTTTTTTTGGTCACCTCAGAGTGAGATGAAACAGAAAACAGTAATTTGCGTGCTGGACAAAAGATCAGTATAACCATGCCTCATCATATGAAATAATATACCTGGATAGTCTGGTAGATACCTGAAAAAACCAAAATGACAGTGAAAAACCTGGAATGGTTAATTTCAGGTTTTTTTCACCTGAAAAAAACTTGAAAAAATGCAAGTCCATCAGGAACGACTTCTTTCAATAAAATACTTTATGCTATTTACAATCCATTGTGCGTATACGCACAATAACATTGATATGATGGCTACCATTTTTATTATATTTTACTATGCTAATGGATTAATATAGTGATCTTTTTTTTTCTACCTTTCATATACAAAATTACAAGAAAAATAGTAAAAGAAGTTGCATGAAATGCACTTCAGCTTCTAATAAAGGCAAAAAAAGTACTTTATTTAACAATAACGAGAGAAAACCATAATATAGGCATATCACGGTTTATTTTACCAGAAAAAAACCTGATTTTAACCTATGTCAAGAATATTATATCTTTTGATGAAAGAAAAAAAAACTTAAAATTACCTGTCTCTATTATTATCCCAAATTTCAGACATATTTCCTAAGTTGACTACTTCTCATATTTTGTGATGTGGTTTCTGGAGACGATTAATCGAGTTCATAGTCAATAATGTTATGTAGTTTAGATCCTCAATACATACACTAATTCTTTAGTGGGGGTTCATGTCAATGTCTTTATTATGTACTATATATAGTATCTGACCGTTTTGTTTCATTCTTCTTATTTATATTGATATCAACAACAAAACAAGAATCAGCTACTTCATTAAAATAATTGTTTTTCTGGACGGCCAAAATATCGAATGTTTGCACTATGGGAAAGAAACTTGTTAAATATTGTTCATTCTGGTAATTTTAATAAAATTGGTCCAAATAGATATTTTACTGCGTACGTCCATAACAAATTACAGTGCAAATACATAAACTAGATTTAACAAGTTTCTTTCCTGTAATGTTATGTTTGTTCATCTTTACTTTTTATTTATATTATTCTTTTATAAAGGCCAAGCATTACAATTATTTAAATAACAACATCATTCCATAATTATATATCACATTCTATCATTTACTAAGACGATATGGATTTTTTTGATAAATATATATAACGTTTTCTATCTATTATTACTTTCTTTTTTTATATTCACTGCGTGCTAATTTTTGGAAAGGAAAAAGAAGAAAGGAAACAAAAGTCTCGAAAATAAACTGAATCATCAAAAGAAAAAGGGATATCACTTTTCTTGGTGTCATTGTTGAATTTAATTGAGCACCATGTAGATGTTTAGTTACAGTCATCATTCATTTTTTCATTCTCTAGAATGACATCATATATCAACTTGCCAAAAAAGTGCGTTGTAGTATATTTTTAATATTAGATGTTACACTTGCTGCGCCACTACATAGCCTTATATAAAGGCTATGATTTTGTAAAAATAAATCTTTAACTTTTGACCTAGCGAATCACTGTTCTTGTCCTTTTTATTATTGTTGATTGTTGTAGAGAAGTGCTCGTGCCCCTGGCTTCCACCAGACGACGCAAAAACAGAAACGACGAGTGTGCAATATTGGTATTTATATTTTCTTTACATCCATTCGAATTAAAAATACTCTTTTTTCTTCCAGGTAAATAAACGTTCTTAACTCATTTATTATGGCTTGGTCAATGAAAGGAAACCAAGATATTCAAAATTCAGAGCTTTGTTAAGCATTTCTCTGATTTTATGCAAGCTTATGTTTCCGTAGTTTTTATTATGTCATGAAAAAGAAATCGTTGTGGTGAAGGCAGTAATAATAAATATCCGTTCAAACTTACTGGCAATAATATAATTATAGAAATGACCTGTAAATACTATTGTAACACTGCGTTCCAATACGATAGTCTACAACCTCGAGGTCGATGATTAACATAGTTTATCTGCGGATACAAAGGACACAATGAAAGTACGGATGCAAGGAACACAATGAAAAGTGCGGATGCAAGGAACACAATGAAAGTACGAATGCAAGGAGATTGAAGATAGAAAATATAAGGTGCATATTAGCCCCTTATATTTTAACGTAGCTATGCGAGATTGGCGTATTCACCACCGCCAAAACCAATCTGTACGACTCTTGTGTGTGCATTCATTCAACGAAACGATGTCTGCTTCACAACGTGCAAGACGTAGATATACGGTGATCAGCTTTACGCGGTATGTTGATCACCAGTTTCCAAACCTACACACATTCATGTATGCGCCAGGTTTCATAAAGACCCACAGAGAAATAGATATAATCACGCTAATATTCCAACACCGCCAAAACTTCTTCCTTCAACTGTAAAAATATTAAAAAACATAATAATAAAAAGTATAAATTTGTTTAAATACCTTATGAAAACGTCCATCATCCATTTTTGTAAATACATATAGGCCTTGTCACTGTTTGCTTTAATGATTAGTTTCATGACCAACCGAAGCATATTAAAGTATTAATATTTTCCATATTAATCAACATAAATTACTGAGTATACAGGAAAAATGGAAGTGCCAAGTTTTATTATATTTGATGAATCAATTCACCGTTTGACAAATCCTGGAAGTCACATCAAAATGCATGTCTCACTCTGATCATCGAGCGGGATATACAGTATTTGTACAAGAAAAGATACAAAGCACACATAATAGTAACGCAAGCCCAGTGCAAGTCGGCTTCGGTTTTTGGGTGAAAGGGAATATGTTTTGCACATTTAAGAGCTCTTCCCACTCACGCTAAACACCCTGTAGACGGTGTTCAAGATCATGCCAAAAACTAAGAAATTTGAAGAACTATGTAGTTTTTGAAATGCACCAATCTTAAGGTACCACCTTCTAATTTTTTTTTTATAATGGGACCATATAGGTATTATAATGCAAGGATAGTGATAAATAGCCTATGTGCTGCTTATACACGCAGAAAAGTCGGATGTCCCAAACTTTTATTTCAACCTTTAAAAATGATGATCCCATAGTAGTCATTATCATTTATATATATAGTAAAATCTTATTCAGATAATAAATCCATTAAGAATGCAAAAGAATAATGATAAATCGCTGTTACGTAATCTTGTGTGTTTTGTTTGCATGTGTTTTGCAACTCAATCAATAATATAATGAAGCATAGGAAAAAAAACACCGTGAAAAACCTCCCTTCACGGTGTTTTTTTTTCTTTCATACCATGCCCATATGCTTGTATATAATATACTTTTGACGTTATTAATAATAAAAGAACATGTTTCTTTGTTCCGTTCTCCCACCTTCCAATTATTAGTAACAAGTAACAAGACGAAGAAAATTACACTGAACTGTACAAACTTCATTATTATTATCACAAATGAAAAAGAGATGATTATTTTTTTAAGATGGCTTAGGATTTACTACAACAGGCACATCAATCATCACAACGGTTGAACTGTTCTAGAGCATAGGTGCAAACCAATAAGCCCTGTTTTCTTTTTGAATAAAGATGAACCGTCCAATACCCCAACTTTATAACCATGGCCCGTGCACTCGGAGTCAATTCCGATAAGGTTGATCAAGTACAAACAGTCATTATTAAAATGAATTAATTATGTCAAACATATAAAAAAAATACCAACTGAGTCATGTTTTTTTTTAAGTTTGATGTTTATTAAAACGAGGAAAACCCACCATATCCCTCAGTTGGTTGACACAACTGCACTATGTCAAAAGACCCAAATGTTTTTGTTGTTCAGAAGGAAAAAATCGAATGACTAAAGGAATACTGCTATGAATAACTTGGATGGCCTGGAGGACTTTGTTACAAATTGGTCGATCCATTAAACGTTGCTCCCTGTTCATCGATAAAGGAAAACCCACGCAGAGAGACCATGATGAAACATAAAGAAAATCGTTCACCTTGGAAACCATGCCTAAATACATATGTTTGTCAATTATTCTTCTTCTTTTATAATAAACTGGTTATTGTTCAAAGAAACAGAAAAAAAAACATACCCGCAAAACATGGTTAAGAATCCTCAGCTTGAGAAACGGCATAACCTATTATATATATATACAACGTATATTAGTTTAATTGCTCATATATAAAATTTCTTTTAGTAATGAAATAGTTATAATTGAAATACATACAGACAGAACAGGAGCAGATGGGCTATCAGTGTTATGAATTCATATTGATTTTTTTTTGTTGGCTGTGGCACTCGAAATTTCACCTATTGTTTTAACAAAGAGAAAAAGGTAAAAGAATTTCATGCATGGACAACTCTCTTCCTTTGCGTCCCTCTTTTGTTTTCGTTCCCCTCTTTTATTGGTTTCATCCCCTTCTCACATGGCTTTTTCACCTGAGCACTTTTTTCTTGCTGGTGTGGTGGAAGGCTACCATGTAAAATGGTAGCACTGCCTCGACAGTTTTTGTCATGAACGGACATAGCATTTTGAGTCAGCTACAAAGACTCATGGGCGACCGAAAGCCGTTTTCGAACACTTGGTTGTACTAACTGCACAAGCGGGATGACTATGGATAGTCAAATTACTCCCAGGGAATGCGAGTTCTGTAGAATGCAGAGACGTATGGCTATCGCACTGTTAGCCTCCAAAATGTGCATTTAGTTGATCAAAGGAAATCAACATCCTTCCAGAGTACACAATAAGGACAATTCTACCAAGATTATACAGACTGTTGTGGGCACATGCAAGTACTGTACCCTGGCCAGTTCCTAAGTCTGACTTCTTCTTTGCATGCGAATGGTTACTGACCACAACCTTGGGTGTGCCGAAAGGGGAACAGAAGGCAGCACCTTAACCTCAGCTAAACCAACTGTCGTCTCCTCGGCTCCGTTGGATTGTCAAAAAGACGCGCCATATCCAGTGGGACCTGGCACCAACAAGAACTCAGGCCCCTTGAACCAAGTACAGGAGTCGAACCCGTCGCCGTATGTACCAAAACTACATAGACTTGGCTAATACGAAAAGCAGAGCATAGGCTTGACCAAAAGGGAAAGAAATGGCATCGACCAGAAAAAGAAAACATTGGAACCCTGAATGCTTTGGAAACAATATAGCGGCATTCATTTCGAAATGACTTGAGAAGATCCAAATAGAAGAATGAACGTAAAAAAATAAGTTTGAGAATACTAAAAATAAAGAATATAATATAAAAAAGAATGCATAGGCAAAATGAAGATATGGAATGGTAAACAAAAAAAAAAGTATTGAAGGAAAAGTTTGAGAGAATAAAGAAGGTTGATTAAATAAATCAGTAAAAAAAAGCAATTAAGGTCGTAAAGATTTCAAAAGTACCTTTTTCATTGGCAACTTGAAGAAGTGGAAGAAAAAGTGTGTCTATTGGGTCGAGAGAAGAATGTTGGCCCAAATTGGGTGAGAGTTACTGCGCCTTCTGAAATAGCAAAAATTGATGACGTTGAAGTCCCATGATTACTACTGCTCAATATTTTTTTCCAAGCATAAAGCGCATATCATTTCAACATGCTTTTATCATGAACGGGAGAAAAAAGTTTTTTTTTATTATGCATCACACAATAATAATAACCCATTTCAATATCTTACAAAAGGGTTTTTTATTAGCAACTCTATTAAAATAATATTCAAAAAATATTCATCATAGATACAAAAAAAATTTACGTAATAATATAATAATAAGAGACAATCTCGTATAAACACATTATAAATAGATCTACCTTCTTGTTGTACTATTATTCATAAATAATTAATAAATGGCAAGAAGTTGTGACTAAAAGAACATATTTTTCTCTTCTTTTATAAATTCACACGTAGACAGTCATGTTAAACCCTGATATAATGTGGATATTGTATTAATAAAAATGTCTTGACTATGTTTTCATCGATGAGCAACGATATATATATATATATATATGAGAAAATGATTTTGTTTTCTCTATAAAAAAATACATACGTATATATTGAAATTATTGGATGCCATTCTGCATGGTGATGATGACAAAAGGTTTAGCTCAACGTGAGTGTGTAGTACGAGTGTGTAGTACGAGTAGGAGTGGTGTAGGAATGGTTATGGGGATGATTGGAGTATTGGGTGGTTGTGATGATGGAGTATGTTTATGCGGTTTATAGTTTATGCAGTTTATGCAGAATGTGAGCAGTGTATAAAAAAGGAGATTTTCGTCTGGCGTGTTTTCATTCCGCAATGGTGGTACAAGATGTCGAACAAGAAAAAAAAAGAAGAGTTGAATGTCATTTTTCTTTTTTCACTTTCTCTTTCCCACTTTCCCACTTTTTGTTTCAATCATTTTTTTATATATACCAAAATACAGCCTCATTTCGAAACGATGTTTATGAATAATGTTATATTCTAATAGTTCATGTAAGAATGTATATATAGATAGACAGATTTGTAAATATGACTGACGACTAAAAAAATCGGCCTTCTTTCTTTTTCTACATAGATACTACAAGATACTACATAGATATTCTTTATAACACTATATTCTTTTTAATTGATTAATCGACTCATCGACTCATCGATGATTGAAACGATTAGCAGGAGGAGGTAAAAGAAACGTTTCACAATTTCTGCCAGTTTCTATACGTGAATAGAAATATGCAACAGAGGGTGAGAGAGGCGAAATACTGAGTGGCATACATTTACGATGAAAAAATTCCTTTTTTTTTTTGCTAACAATTTTTTTTTCGTCCATCTATATATTACATCATATTATTATTGAAGAGTCGATCGTCACTATCGTTGTTACTGGAGATGGTACCCGATCCATATGGAAACTTTAGATATGCAAACAAACGCCATCTATGTTCTTGAAACGTAAGTTTTATTTATATTTATATTTGTCTGTGACAGATTTTCAAACAAAGACTTATCAATATGATACACACTGTTACTGACTTTCCTATTCTTATATTTTATTATTCGTGGTGATCACCGATTTTTCGCTACCAGGAATGATTTCAACTAACAGATTTTTTGTACAAGTGACAAATATGCTCGTTATGATTGGCATCGGGTGGTATTATGGGTAAAATGGGGAGACGGTGGGAGAGACATTTTTTTTTTATTTATATTTATATTTATATTTTTGTTATATAGGCCCATTATTACGGCTGCTACTATAGCAGTAGTAAGAGCCGATGTGTTTATGAATATTGTTATTTATGTATTACAAGAGGATGTTGTGACGCTTGAAACAGGAAACGATCTTTTGGAAAATGAAAGTTTTGTTATTTATTTGCAGTAAGTAGAATATATAAATAGAATGTTTTTGTTACATAGTAATAAAGCTTATTGAATTTGATGAAATGATACACACCTTGTCTTCCACAATTAGTAAGGCGGTTACTTGGTCATTTTTTAAATGAGACGAGTATTTTGACAGGATGGTGACAGGATACGTATATTAGATGGACATGGCCCCATCCTCTAATAATATATAATTTTCCATCTTTTTTTATTGACGCCATATGACAGTATCAAAATAATACCAAAAACACAGTATATAAGACTACCCTTTTCATAACCACTTTGTATAAAATATATGGTAACGCTGCACTTGTTTATTTTTATTATTATTATTGACAAGGTCTGCTGCGCATCCGGAAGTGTTTTGAAAAAAAGAAGTGGATCAAGAAAGTAAAAGTGGATTAGGATTAAAAGATTAATCTTTCGATGAATAAACGATTGCGCGTTTTTTATTATTAAAGACTTTAAACAAGAAGAAACTAATGTGTTAAAAAAAAAGCCCAAGACAATAAAAGACTTTATTATTATGATTGCTATTGTGATTAAGTTCTAACTTGACTAATGGACCGGTGCTTGTAAGGCTGTAAGGTTGTTTGGATCGTTTCTTGCTTGTTCTTGACCAATGGACCGGTGTTTGTAAGGCTGTAAGGTTGTTTGGATCGTTTCTTGCTTGTTCTTGACCAATGGACCGGTGCTTGTAAGGCTGTAAGGTTGTTTGGACCGTTTCTTGCTTGTTCTTGGCTTGGCTTGCTTGTAAAAATCGTTCATGACAAAATACTAATAAATAATAATAATAATAATAATAATAATAATAATAACAGTCAATTGGCTCCATTTCCCCCCACCAATCCCCTCCATTTCTCTCCATTCCCCACCCTAAATAGCAGCCTCCCGAAGGCTAATAGTGAATACCCCACTCCAGCTGGCCAAACTGAGCAAAGCTCAACATTTCACGTCCAGAAGCTACTACAAAGGGTATCCACCATTTCCCACCAATCCCCACCAATCCCCTCCATTTCTCTCCACTTGTCACCCTAAATAGCACATCTTCCCGAAGGCTAATAGTGAATACTCCACTCTAGCTGGCCAGACTTGAGCAAAGCTCAACATTTCACGTCCAGAAGAATGCTTGCTACAAAGGGCAACGAGGGAAAGAGAGAAAAAAAAAAAAAGACTGCACTATGTAAATTCTATTGAACACTACAGGCGACGGAGTTTACTGCTGCGGCAATGGCCAATCAAGAGCTCACTTTCTAAAAATTAGTACCAAGTGACAATTAACATAGTTTTCTTAACATAGAGTGCTCATAATACCTTCAAAACGAAATAAGCATATATTTTATCGTTTATACAATTTATTATATATAATCTTTTTATACGTATTGCTCAATATATTTTATTTAGTCATATCATCATTATTATTACCTATAATATATACAAGCTTCTCTACAAAAACTATTATCACTGTAGAAAATTAAACCCAAAAAAACCTAAACTCCTAACCGAAAAACACGAATTCGCATTTTCGGAACATTTTATATCCGGGTCTCAAAAAAAAAACACAAAATCGTGTTTATTATAGCTTTTGTGTACTTGATTATTCTCAAATTCGTGTTTTTCACTTGGAGGGGTTCATGAGTAGTTGTTAGATGAAAATGACAATAACAATGATATATACTGAGTAATAAATAGAAGTAGCAGTGAATGTGCTTATTATACAAATATATTAACTTGGTATATCTCTAAAGAATATGAATCGTTTGGTAATAGTATATTAATCAAATGGGATCAACTTAAAATAGGATATAAATGTAGTAGTTACATACTAAAACTCTAATTGTGCTGTTAATGAAGTACGATGCATATAAAGTTATAATGTACATACTACTACTATTTTATGGAACTTCCCAAGACAGGATCATTCTTGAAAACATCCATTCTCCTATCGATACCCGTATCTTTGTTTACTTTTTCATCATATTCTGCTTGCAGTAATATGTACATATAGATTTAAGTATATTTTGGGCACATACAAAATAACTGTGTTTTTATACATGATGGTTTCTTTGTTTATTTCTGTAAAAAAAGTTATACATTATATGTTATATATGTTAAAGCCAACGACTTTATATTAAAAACATATTTTATTCACCCACCCACACGTTTTACTTTTTTCCCCACCCTATTATGAAAAAATCTATGTACATTATAGTATTGCAAATATACATTTATTATTAATTAATTAATTAATAACTATATAATTTTCAAACAAGATAAAAACAAGTTCTCTATTTTTTATCTACGCTTAAACTTGATATATCTTTTTTTTATTAATGCTTCTAAATGGATAGATTGCTAGAGTCAACAAATGAAACTATACATAAACATCCAGTTATATTATATATAGTATTTAATACCATGATAGAAAGGGTATATATATACATTATTATTGCTAAGATAAATTAAAATGCTCACTTTATATATTACATAGCAACATTTGATATGATGAGCTAATAATAAAAAAATTAACGATTTATAAAAATAATTTATGTAATCAATTAAGCTTTTGTTCATTTTTAAAACATCATAGTAAAATATTAATGAGTGTGATATGTTTAACAAATAATATTGTTCGTTCAAGACTAGAGGAAGTCCTTGATGTACTATATCCTGATGAATTCAGCAACTACTCGTTAGGAATAGTCGAGTTTTGAGCGAAAATACAAATGTTTAGTAGTAATTTTTTCTTTGAATCATAGATGGACTGATTTCAAACACCATTAAATCAAACACCATTAAAGAGCCAGCTTTGCAACACATCTTTTTAAAACAATGTCAAATAAATTGCGTAAGGCTTTTTCTTCACTGTCACTATCCAAGACGTATTATAATTAAACAAGAAGGAAGATAATTAAAATCTAATGATTACTCATAACACAGTAGCGTTTCTCAGCCATGTACCTGAACTATCTCAGATATAAACTTAACCCTTAAGCTTTTGAAAGTGCTACCACGTACAACTAAGTATTACTGCTTGAATGATAAAGACATTTGCCCCCTTTTTCAAATTCAGAACCTTCCAATATTAACTTAACAATAAGAATAATATGACCATTAGTATCCAAGCAACATGATATTACCACTATGACGATGATCCTCACCAATAAGCAGGCATGAAATAGGAAACAAAGTTTTGAACAATAAAAATTATTTAAGGTGTGTCGTTGGAAATGGATCGAATAAAGTATTTCGAATCATGCAGCAACAAAGCAATCCCCTATTATGTTACCCAGACAACAAGCTGAAGAATCTATGTATTACTAATATGCGGGGAAAGTAATTATTGTTACTGTATACATAGGTATGTAATTATTTAATAAACCACATATTGGATAGGAAAAAAAATAATCTTACAAGTAAAAGATGTCTTGCAAAATTTAAAAGCTAGTGTGTGGAGTCTAAAGTAGTCGTTATCACCAAACCTTACAGCATTATAAAAAATGAGGGAACTGTACCACAATCTGTTGCTTGATGTGGTACGAGAGACAAAAGGAGATTATCTGAAAATAGGTCAGCATAATTTATTTTCCCTTATTTTGCATCATTCAGAATTATATAATATCCATAATCGTTTTCCCATCTTATTCAACTTTTGGATGAGATTTCTATACTTTGATCCTCTTACAGTGAAATCAGATTCGAAAGCCAAAAAAAAAGTAGAGGGAGAAAAGTATTAACGAATATTTATCAAAATAAAAGAAATAAATAAGATTGTCGGCACAATAATCTTGCTTACGCCGATAAATCGGGCGATAACAGGCTTTATGTATTGCCGTATCAACCAGTATTGTAACCATTTTTGACATTCATAACAAAGTGTATTGTTTTTTTTATATGCCTTTTTTTAAAAAAAAGTCGACTGCAAAAAAAATGCAGTTTTTTCTTTTTTTTTATTATTATACTATATTTTTTGAATGTGCGTTTGAAAACGAGGAAATGAAATGAAAAGCAAATTTTATAACCGTTTTATATAAAGATGAAGAGGAATGGGTGTGTGAGAGTGGGTGTGAAAAAACGTGGTGTAGGGTTGTGTTTGATGAGTTTAGTAAACACGAGCGAAAGGTGGGACAGGCTTGCACTCATTTTCATCAAGAGTGTTAGCTTCAACGGCACGGTAGCTAAGCTTAACTTCACCAGTTTCTTGATCTTGCCATGAGAGGGTATGCTTCATCCAGTTTTCGTCATCACGCTATATAAATAATGCAAAGTCAATATCACACATACATTCATCCTCTATTTTGATTTATATACTATCCCAATGAATTCAACTTACGTCAGGAGTATCATCACGAGCGTGAGCACCTCGAGATTCAGTACGGACGGCAGCAGAGTGCATGGTTTGAGAAGCACAAGTCAACAAGTTTTGCAATTCAAGAGTTTCAGTCAAGTCAGTGTTCCAGATCATACCACGGTCAGTGGTCTTGACATCAGCGAAAGTCTTCCAGACCTTGTCAATCTTTTCGACACCTAATTATGCATCCAACAAAAAAAACGGGGGAGGAAATATATTAATAATCAATATCCTTTTGTCCTTTCACTCTTTACCCATCAATAAATAGAATAAAAAAATAAATTACCTTGATCCAAAGTTTCTTGGGTACGGAAGACAGCAGCATCAGCTTGCATAGTCTTTTGCATAGCCAAACGGATTTCAGCAGTGGTCTTGGTACCTTCAGCATTACGTAACTTGTCCAAGTTAGCAATGGTCTTAGAACCAGCATCAGCAGCGAAAGGCTTCAAAGGAGTACCGGGTTCCAAAGTTTCAGCAATGTGATGAGCGACGGCACGACCAAAGACGACGATATCCAAAAGGGAGTTGGCACCGAGACGGTTAGCACCGTGAACGGAGACGGAAGCGGCTTCACCAGCAGCATAAAGACCAGGAACAACGACATCTTCACCCTTTTCATTGACATCAAGGACTTCACCAGTGTAGCGGGTAGGGATACCACCCATGTTGTAATGGACAGTAGGCAACACAGGGATGGGTTCCTTGGTGACATCAACACCAGCGAAAATGGCGGCGGTTTCGGAAATACCCGGCAAACGTTCCTTCAAGACTTCAGCAGGCAAGTGATGCAATTGCAAGAAAATGTGATCCTTATCTTCACCTACACCACGACCTTCCTTGATTTCAACAGTCATAGCACGCGAGACGACATCACGAGAAGCCAAATCCTTGGCAGTAGGAGCATAACGTTCCATGAAACGTTCACCAGCAGAGTTGATCAAAATACCACCTTCACCACGGGAACCTTCGGTGATCAAACAACCAGCACCATAGATACCGGTAGGATGGAATTGAACGAATTCAAGATCTTGAAGAGGAAGACCAGCACGGGCAACCATGGCGTTACCATCACCAGTACAGGTGTGAGCAGAGGTACAAGAGAAGTAGGCACGACCGTAACCACCGGTGGCCAAAACGGTCTTGTGAGAACGGAAACGATGGATTGTACCATCTTCCATGTTAAGAGCAACGACACCCTTACATTCACCATCTTCCATGATCAAATCAAGAGCAAAGTATTCGATAAAGTAGTTGGTGTTGTGGCGCAATGATTGACCATACAAAGTGTGAAGAATGGCGTGACCAGTACGATCAGCGACAGCTGCACAACGGTAAGCTTGGCCACCCTTACCAAACTTTAAACTTTGACCACCAAAAGCACGTTGGTAGATCTTACCCTCAGGGGTACGAGAGAAGGGTACACCATAGTTTTCTAATTCAATAACGGTGTGAGGAGCTTCACGACACATGTAGTGAATAGCATCTTGGTCACCAAGCCAATCAGAACCCTTGACGGTATCGTACATGTGCCATCTCCAGTCATCTTCAGTCATATTACCCAAAGCTGCATTAATACCACCCTAAAAAAGAATAATAATAAATATTTTATAATCAATCAATAGGTCAACATCTTTTGATCTTTCTAACTTTTTTTTTCTATTTCAACTTGAATTTCTCCCACAACCAAAAAAATAATAATTTCTTTCTTTCTCTCACTCCAATTAATTTATGTTCACATGTTTATATAGATATTATAGGTTACCTGAGCAGCAACAGTGTGGGAACGCGTGGGGAAGAGCTTGGTGATACATGCTGTGTTGAAACCAGCTTCAGCAAGGCCAAAAGCTGCACGAAGACCAGCACCACCAGCACCAACAACCACAGCATCATATTCGTGATCAATCACGGGGTACTTGCTAGCAATAGAGCCCTATAGTGTGCGTATATTTTAAAGAGGATGGATAATAAAACAAATAAATTAGCTTTTTGACAGAAAAACGCGTCATTCTTTTTTTTTTGAAAAGGAGCCAAAAAAAAAACTCACAGTGGCTTCAGTGGCACGAAGAGGGTTGGTAGCCATAACTTGCATAGCAGGCTTGGATTGGTGAAGACCACGAATAGCCATACGGCCAGTGGAAGAGCCTATTTCAATTGAATATCAAATGTCATTGCTTAGAAATGGAAAATAAAAAAAACATGCATGGATTATCTCATTGGAAAGAACAAAAAAAAATACATACGAGCAGCACGCGACTATTTAAAAAAGATAAGAATAAAAAGATAAAAAAAAAAAGTTAGAACTCCAACCAAGCAGAAAAAAAAGATAAAATGAGAATTCAAATGAAAATACATACAGTAGATTGTAAAAGTCTCAACATTTTTATATTAATTTGAATTAAATAATAAGAATAATAATAAAAAAGAAGAAGAAAGCCCAAAAACGGGTGGGTAAGAGTTGGAAGAGTGGGGGGGGAAGGTTTGTTTTTGTGGAGAAAGAGAGAGGTTGGGTGGTGTTGTTGTTTCCAATACGGAGTTAAGTAAAAAAGACCAGGGAGATTCAATCTTTTTTTTTTATTTATTCAGCTACGCAAGCATTTTTTTTATCACATGCACGGCGCGATAATATACCGGCTTACTCTTTTCCCTGTTTCTTCATCTCGAATTTTTTGTTTTAAAAAAAATGTGGCAAGTGTCTATGTGTCTGTCTGTGTAGTAAGCATAACGATTTTTTTTTCAATTTTTTTTATACAAAATAAAATATCTACATACTTATATAAAATATAATAATAAACAATAATAACAACAATAATAATAATAATAAGATAAGAAGGGGAGGGGATGGTGTGTTTTTTTTTGTAAGTGAAAAAGATAGATACTGATGATGATGTTTGAAGAAGAAGAAAAAGAAAAAGGTTACAATAAATGTTGTTGCATAACTATAACAATAATAATACTAATACTAATACTAATACTAATAGTAATGATAATGATAATGTGATAATAATAATATACCTAAATTATATATATAATATATATACAGCCTACTTAGAACGCCAGCGTAAAAAAATAGAAGAAAAAAAAAAGAAAAAGAAGTGTATAGAAATGTTTGTTATAAAAGAAGAAGCATAAGAGAAGAAATGAAGATATAAAATTTGCCCGGTTTCTTGAAATGTCTGTCTGTGTGTCTGTCTGTCTTGTGAATTTTTAATTAATGAAACCAAAATTGTTGTTGTTGCTGTTGTCTTTGTGTAGCCCTGAATTCCATTTCCAATAATTGAAGTTTATGTTCCAGTTGTTTTATCTTGAAATCAAGTTCGTCGTAATCAATGAGGATCTCTCGTTGTACATCGGGTGAATCTGATCTTGAAACACGCGCCCAAAATACGTTTCGTAGTGAATTTAGCATGACAGTAATAATAGCACATTCGCCTAATAAAAAATCAAGTTCGTTTTCAAAGGTGTCCACCTGTGATAATAATTGTCGTGGGTTGGTATTCGCGTTGCTGGGTCTTGGTGAATAAATCCCATGGGAGGGTGGTTCCATGAGTGCCAGATTGTGTATATGTATATGTATATATATTAATATATAACTATATGACTTGAAGAAGAATAGATATCAATATATGTACAACAATAAATGATATGGATTGGAATAATGTATAATTCCAAAAAAGATGTAAAGAAGAAGAAAAAAAATAAAGCTTACTATCTTTTTCAAAAGAAAAAAGTTCCAAACATGATCAATTCCTGGAAGAAGGGTCTCTTTATATATGATTCAGCGCCGTTCTTCTGTCCAATTCAGAAGCAAAACATTTGGAAGAGTGGGGGGTGTAGAGGAGAGAGTAGGGATAAGGAAAGAATATAGAATAATAATAGAAGAAAGGGGGGAGAGTGAAAGGGATAATAGGACGCCACAGGTTGCAAAAATAAAAGTAGTGGAACAGTGGCTAATGTAACGCTTGGCATAATGATGAAGATGATGGATTCATGATGATGTTAGTAAGTATATAGTTAATAATTATAATAATGAAAAAGAAAACGATAGTTTTTTTTTTTGTGTACTAAAAATGTTCGCTGTGGAGGCGATCACGTCAAACTGGAATAAATTAAGCTTTTCCTAGATTTTACCTGATCTAGCGAAATCCCCGTTAGACTGATTAGAATCCCGCAGTTAGAAATTACTTGGCTCTCTTTTTTTATTTTTATATAGTTCACTCCCAAATAAAAACACAGCTTATTTTTTTTAATAAAATTTCATCCTTCAATGAATCAGTTAATCATTATTCAAAGAATTGACCAAAAAAAAATACATACATAGAAAGAGAGGTTGTCAATGAAATGATTATGATAGAATAATAGAGATATATTTGGGTTTATACATATATATATTGACAATTCTTCTCCTTGTTATTATTACTTAGCAATAACAATAACAACAACATTAAGATGCAAATAAAATGTTTACAGTTTCCACATAATAATACAATGTTGCCATGGAGATACATATCAAGTAAAAAAATTGGTAGTGGCGAAAAAAAAAAGAAAAGAGATTTTACCATGTTTGGAGACCCAGCCGATTTCTCTTTTTAGGACGTTACGGAATCAACCCGCTTTTTCTTTTTGTGTCACTTTTATCTATAAATCACATGAAATCTATAAGGTTATTTTTTGTTAACTTGGTTACCAAACTATAAATCTGTTTATTATAATGGTTAAGTACTAGTATACTAGTCAACAACAAGTAAATAAATAATTATTATTATATAGCGAAACGTTGTACGCATTGGCCACAAACACAAAGATTAATACATGTGTTTTGTTTTGGTTTGTTATAAACACCACTTTTCACGCGTTGTTACTAACTACTACTAAGTACTACAATTATTACCAATCACTCAATTATTTACGCCCTTTTGTTATTCTCTTCTAAAATTAAAAATAAAATGGTTATGCAATTCACCCTGCATAATTTAACGGGTATCTCCTGCAGTCACTTAACTAGGGATGACCCCCTCTTCCCCAAATTAGATTGTAGATCACTACTACATCCATACACTTTTTCTTGGTATATATATATTTATAACTATATACTACTACTACTACTTACTTATTGTACATTGTTTTTATTCTTTCTTTACTTCCTCGTGCAATCCATCATCAACATTTGATTAAAATGCAAAATGCATGTAATATAATTTTTTTAATATAAATTGATCAGAATATCATTCTATTGTGTTGTTCATATGAGTGCAGATACATTATGATTTTATTTCAATAAACTTAATATACAGTAATTACTTATCAATTCGACCTAGCACTATTATTACTTTAACATAGAGAGGCTTTAAAAATATTGGAGTATATAAACAATAATAATTTACCAAACAGTAGTTAGTTAGTTTTTTTTATGGTATTTGAGTAGTACATTTCAATGTTACATCACAGATGAGTTAAAAATAAAATGGATGGTTTTTGCCACGTTATTCGCCATTCGCCACTTTTGGGATGGTTCAATGACCTAAAAATGTGTGTGGGAACATTTACCTTATTCGGTCGGGAAGCCCCTCTTCCTTTTGTAATACGTGTCATTCATCGAATTTTCTTGGATTAAACTCACTCTACGTACCTAAAAAACATGAGTTTCAAGAAGTTGTTGATATTTATGTGTTTATTACAAGTTGATTGCCCTTTTTTTTCCTTACGTTATCAATTCATTTATTTTATTGCGCTATACAAAATAGGTCTACTTTTTCTTTCACCCAACAAAATAAACCTTGGTGATGGTAGAGGATGATAAATATATCGCGTAGTACAATATCTTGATTATAAAATTATATACAATTCTCCGGAAGCGGTATCGTTTTCATCCGAATTGTGTAATCCACATATACACTTTTCTTCCCCCCTGCCACGAATAACTTGGCATTTCATAATAATAACTAAGAGATTTCTTTTCTATATGCTATAATTTTTTTTTACTTATTCATCCCAGCTTTTACATCCCCAAAAATTGTATAGTACAAAAACATATAAGCCTTCTCTCTATCTCTTTCATCTTTTGCTGCTGCGTTGTAGTACATGTATAATAATAATATACTATAAACATACACAGACAATGATTACTGAGTAGATCCAAATCACTGGTATAGTTATAATAACAATTATGCAATTTAGAATAGAATTTTATTTTTATACTACATCCTTGTTATCATGTACACGGACATCGTGTCCCCACCCTGTCGGCTAGTTGAAGCTTTTTGGTTTAGATAAAGTATTATAGACACACACACACAATAATATATAATATTGAATCACATTCATTCATTCATACTATAATATACCTTTTTTAATTATCATCAACATGAGCTTTCTATAATAAACTGTTTTCCATTCACCCCCATCATTCTATCTCGCTGTTGTACTTCCATGCGACTCTATACTAATTATTACTAATGAATGATTGTAAAAAAAACATGCGATCCTTTGATGGTAGATGCTACGCATCGCCCTTATTCGATGTGGTGCATTATTATTATATTTTTTGGCCAATAGGACCTTTTTTTTACGACCATTATTCTTCTGCATCGATATGAATCTTAAACTCCCCTTAAATGAAAAAAAAAACTATAATGTTGATCACTTGAGAGTGACAGGTAATTAATGACAGTTGTGTCACTCACTCATTTACGTTAGCGTTTATTTAATATGCATAAATCATAATAAATATATTATAATAATAATAATATTAATAATATTAATAAATCGAATCATATTTCGTTTTTCACACGCAATTAAATTGAAGATTATGAATACAAGAGAAGATATAAACTAGGAGGTTATCAATGAGTCTATGCGTTATTTTGATATATAGAGTGTAGTTATTATCATCCAATAAATTCAATTGTATTGATGCATTTCTTCTCATTTAATCTCTCTATATGATAAAACAGGACGGTTTTTAATTTTATTTTCAGGTTATTCATTTGTCGGCAAGACCACGTTGATAGTACAGATTAGGGGCATGGGATAAAGGGAACAAGTAAAAAGAACAAGTAAAAACATGTCGTATTTTCAACATCACTCTATGATGGCGTTTTTTTTAGGAGAAGGTAGAGGACGAGGAGGTGAAATCATGTTTGTAACAATGGACAGAGAAAATAATACATGTATCAAAAAATGCAATATGCAACAATATAATTATAGTTTTTTTTTCTCTCTTTTACATGGAAAAAAAAGATCTACTACAATAATAGAACGAACCCACATTTGAATGTGTGTGTGAGGGGATTATTTTCCCAATATTGGGATTCATCATTATTTTCATTCGAATGCCCGTTCTTTTTTTTTTTTTGTATCTTATGTGGACGTGCGTACATTATCTTCTACATAATGATGAAAGATGATATATAAATAAATATATAAATAAGAGCAGCATTGTATTTTAAAAAATGACTCAGGTCTTAAAATGCATAACGTGACCACAAAAAAAATATAGAAGAACTAAGTCAAATTTGGGGTTGGTAGGCTGCAGTCTAGTTGTAGTTGTAGTTGTAGTTGTAGTAAATCCGTAAATAGGAATGTATATAAAATTAAATATTTATCTGCAAGTTTTGACAAGTGCATAATACCATTGGATGACAATTTTTGGGTGTTGGATTCTATATAGATCTAAGGTAAGTAAAGTAGGCCACGATGGTATAACAGTGTGCAGCAGCATGCATGAAAATCTTCTCATTATTATTATTGTTCTTATTTTCTCAATAGCACACTCTCTTTTTTCCTCTTTTCTTTTTCTCCTCTCTCTTCACCCATCTAACCACCACCATCACAACAGCAACAAACAACAGGCATAATTGCCTCACGAGGTGAATAAACCAATCATGATCTATTCCCTTCTTGTATAAATAGATAATGGTTCATTTATATATAATATATGTACATATCTACCTGCTCGGTGACCAGACCTAGCAGATTTATTTATTTATTTTATTTCGACTTTTTTTATTTATAAAAATAGTTTATTTAATTATTTTATTGATGTTGAGGGGAATCAGTCATGATATGTGCAGAATGAGGTGCGAATTTCTTGATAGCTGATATTAATTCAGGCATCCGTAATGGTTTCGTCACATATTCATCCTAATATGAACAACAATAAAACAAATTGCACGTTAATAACACGAGTCATCCCCAAAGAAGAATATCTCCTCTCCTTTTTTTTAAATCCTCTTGGGACCTAGTTTTACTTACCATGCCAGCATCTAGGCATTTTTCTCTATCACCAATCATAGCATGGGCCGTCAAGGCAATGATAGGAATATGTGCATCTGTACCAGACTCCCGTTCAATCTTTCTTATACTCTGTGTAGCTTCAAATCCACCCATGACAGGCATTTGAACATCCATAAAGATCATATCCAACCGTTGGCTTTCAAAGGCTTCAACCGCCAATTTACCATTGGATACAATACTCACATCATGACCAAACTTTTGCAAAATACGTAACGCCAACTTTTGATTCACCACATTATCTTCTGCAATCAAAATTTTGAGAGGTTGGATTTGTCCTGAATCGCTCGGTAAAGCGGCATGACTTTCCAAAGCTGGTAATAAAGCATCCGTCAGTTCGGCCAAATTGCGAGGAGAATTGATATAGGCCGTAATACCCAAATCAATACAAAGTTTCATATTGAGTAAATGGATTTCGGGGGCAATCAATACAAGAGGGGTATAGCGCAAAGGCATGATTTCACGGACTTTTTCGGCTTGTGTCATTTTGTCAATCACGACGGTATCAAAGAACGGTGCAACTTTGCTTCGATTGGAATATTTGTTGGCAAGATCTGTGGCTTCTTGAATACTGCCGACACGGAAGGCGGTTAATCCCAGTTGTTCAATCTTTTGAACTACACCAGTATCGTCTTGCATACTGTCCACGTAAAGAATACGTCGTCCTTGGTAACGTACCATCTTGTCTGTGATTTCTTTATCGGTCACGCCAAAGCGTCGTAACTTGATGGTAAAGTAGAATTGAGAACCACGGCCATACATGGATTCAACCCATAAATCACCACCCATTAATTCTACCAAATGCTTTGAAATGGACAGTCCAAGACCTGTACCACCATATTCTCGACTAGATATAGAATTGTTCGTTAATCTTCTTTTGTGTTCTCACTTATCTTTTTTTTTCTTCCAAAAAGAGGAATATAGTAATTAATTAAGAGAAAAGAACTACTTACGTGGTACTACCATCTGCTTGGCAAAAAGTATCAAAAATAATATGCAACTTATCCTCATGGATACCAATACCCGTGTCACTCACACACAATTGAAGTTTCACAAAATCGCCATCCACATCAATCACCTTGGTTTCTAGTGCGACCTCACCCTCAGTGGTGAACTTGACGGCATTACCAATCAGATTGGTAATCACTTGGCGAAGGCGGAGGGGATCGCCGATGAGCTGGTCAGGAATATTCTTGTCCACGTTGTAGATCAAGTCCAACTTCTTTTGGTTAGCCTTGACGGCCAATGTCTTGAGTACGCTAAATATAGCTGACCGGAGTGAGAACGGAATCGCTTCCACTGTCATACGTCCTGCTTCAATCTTGGAAATATCCAAAATCGCGTCAATGATGGTCAACAAGGTATTGGCCAAACTGGAAACAATCATTAAATTTTCACGTTGTTGACGTGTTAATTCAGTCTCCAGAGTCAATGAAGTCATGCCAATAATACCATTCATGGGAGTACGGATTTCGTGACTCATATTGGCTAAGAATTCACTCTTGGATCGATTGGCTAATTCAGCTGCTTCTCTGGCTTGACCATTCTTTCGAATCGCGTCACGTAACGAGGTCACCATTTGATTGATCTTGGTCTTGAGAGCATCCATTTCACCTTGAGCTTCCACAGTAATCATGCGTGAAAAATCGTTTTCGGCCGCAGCAGCAGAAATTTGGGCAAAGGCACGCACTTGGGTTGTCAGATTGGAAGCCATGGTATTGACATTGCTGGTGATTTCGAGCCAAACACCGCCAACACCTTTGACGCGTGCTTCAACACCCAAGTTACCTTCAGTACCGACTTCACGTGCAACACGTGTTACTTCGAATGCAAACGAATTTAGTTGATCCACCATCTTATTGATTGTATTTTTGAGTTCGGCAATTTCACCATGGACTTCTACTTCAATCTTTTTGGATAAATCACCTTGCGCTACGGCTTTACAGACAGCTGCAATAGCACGTAATTGATCCGTCAGATTACTGGCCATCAAGTTGACATTGTCGGTTAAATCTTTCCAGGTACCATCGACACCCACGATCGTGGCTTGACCTCCCAGCATACCCTCGGTACCGACTTCTCTTGCTACACGTGTAACTTCAGCAGCAAAGACTCGAAGTTGATCCACCATGGAATTGACCGTGTCCCTGAAAAAAAAAATCGAAATAGTGGGATGAGGATGAGTTTATCTATTCTTATCAACTCACACTTTCTATTATACTCAAATCCCCCAAAATAAATAGAATAACTTACTTGAGTTCTAGAATTTCACCTTGAACTTCAACAACAATCTTTCGTGACAAATCACCCTTTGCTACAGCCGTCGTGACAGTAGCAATAGATCGTACTTGAGTTGTTAAATTACCAGCCATCATATTGACATTATCTGTAAGATCCTTCCAAGTACCAGCCACGCCTTGAACAACAGCTTGGCCACCTAATTTGCCTTCTGTACCGACTTCTCTAGCCACTCGAGTGACTTCAGTGGAAAAGACGCTTAACTGATCCACCATGTCATTGACGGTGTTCTTGAGATCCGAGATTTCACCTCGTGCCTCCACATGAATCTTTTTCGATAAATCACCATTGGCTACGGCTTTCGTCACCTCGGCAATCGACCGCACTTGAGTTGTCAGATTAGCAGCCATGATATTCACATTGTCCGTTAGCTCGTTCCATGTACCAGCGACACCTTGAACAATGGCTTGGCCTCCCAGTCGACCTTCAGTACCAACTTCTTTGGATACACGAGTGACTTCGGATGCGAACACACGTAGTTGATCCACCATGTCATTGACAATATTCTTTAGTTCCAAAATTTCACCACCACTTTCAACTTCAATCTTTTTAGAAAGATCACCAAGAGCAACGGCTTTCGTCACTTCAGCAATAGATCGTACTTGACTGGTAAGATTGGCAGCCATGATATTGACATTATTGGTGAGCTCCATCCAAGTACCATCTACATTAGGAACCATCGCTTGACCTCCTAGTTTACCATCTGTACCTACTTCTTTGGATACACGTGTTACTTCGGAGGCAAAAATTCTGAGTTGATCCACCATGTTATTGACAATATCTTTGAGTTCCAAGATTTCGCCACCACTTTCGACTTCAATCTTTTTGGATAAATCACCAAGCGCCACTGCTTTGGTCACTTCAGCAATAGATCGTACTTGGTTCGTCAGATTTGCAGCCATGATGTTGACATTATTCGTAAGCTCGTACCATGTTCCAGCTACACCTTGGACAACAGCTTGACCACCCAGTTTACCCTCGGTACCGACTTCTTTAGATACACGCGTGACTTCAGAAGCAAAGATTCGAAGTTGATCCACCATGTTATTGACAATATTCTTTAATTCCAGTATTTCACCACCACTCTCAACTTCAATCTTTTTCGATAAATCACCCAGAGCCACAGCTTTCGTGACCTCTGCAATGGATCGTACTTGATTCGTCAGATTGGCAGCCATAATATTGACATTATTCGTCAGTTCCATCCAAGTACCATCGACATTCGGTACCATGGCCTGTCCTCCCAGTTTACCATCGGTTCCTACTTCTTTAGAAACACGCGTGACTTCTGAGGCAAAAATACGTAGCTGATCCACCATGTTATTGACGATATCTTTGAGTGCTAATATTTCGCCACCACTTTCGACTTCAATCTTTTTGGATAAATCACCGAGAGCGACAGCTTTGGTGACTTGAGCAATGGATCGCACTTGGGTGGTCAGATTACTGGCCATAAGATTGACATTATCAGTTAAATCCTTCCATGTGCCTGCTACGCCTTGGACAACGGCCTGACCTCCCAATTTGCCTTCGGTACCGACTTCTTTGGAGACACGCGTGACTTCAGAGGCAAATACTCGCAATTGATCCACCATGTCATTGACAATATCCTTGAGAGCCAAAATTTCACCACCACTTTCGACTTCAATCTTTTTAGAAAGGTCACCAAGAGCAACGGCTTTCGTCACTTCAGCAATAGATCGTACTTGACTGGTAAGATTGGCAGCCATGATATTGACATTATTGGTGAGCTCCATCCAAGTACCATCTACATTAGGAACCATCGCTTGACCTCCTAGTTTACCATCTGTACCTACTTCTTTGGATACACGTGTTACTTCGGAGGCAAAAATTCTGAGTTGATCCACCATGTTATTGACAATATCTTTGAGTTCCAAGATTTCGCCACCACTTTCGACTTCAATCTTTTTGGATAAATCACCAAGCGCCACTGCTTTGGTCACTTCAGCAATAGATCGTACTTGGTTCGTCAGATTTGCAGCCATGATGTTGACATTATTCGTAAGCTCGTACCATGTTCCAGCTACACCTTGGACAACAGCTTGACCACCCAGTTTACCCTCGGTACCGACTTCTTTAGATACACGCGTGACTTCAGAAGCAAAGATTCGAAGTTGATCCACCATGTTATTGACAATATTTTTCAACTCCAGAATTTCGCCACCACTCTCAACTTCAATCTTTTTGGATAGATCACCCAGAGCCACAGCCTTCGTGACCTCTGCAATGGACCGTACTTGATTCGTCAGATTGGCAGCCATGATATTGACATTGTTGGTCAATTCATACCACGTCCCTGCCACACCTTGTACTACAGCTTGACCACCTAGTTTACCTTCGGTACCGACTTCTTTGGAAACACGGGTGACTTCAGAGGCAAAAATACGTAATTGATCCACCATGTTATTAACAATGTCTTTGAGTTCCAAGATTTCACCACCACTTTCTACTTCAATCTTTTTGGAAAGGTCACCAAGAGCTACAGCCTTGGTCACTTCGGCAATGGATCGTACCTGACTGGTCAGATTGGCAGCCATGATATTGACATTGTCTGTGAGTTCATGCCAAGTACCAGCGACATTGGGGACATGGGCTTGGCCACCTAGTTTACCCTCTGTGCCTACTTCTTTAGATACACGTGTGACTTCTGAAGCAAAGACCCGTAATTGATCCACCATGTCATTGACAATATCCTTGAGTGCCAAAATTTCACCACCACTTTCGACTTCGATTTTTTTGGAAAGATCACCATTGGCTACGGCCTTGGTGACTTCAGCAATAGATCGTACCTGACTAGTAAGATTGGCAGCCATGATATTGACATTGTCCGTAAGTTCATGCCAAGTACCGGCTACATTAGGTACATGGGCTTGCCCACCCAGCTTGCCTTCTGTGCCTACTTCTTTTGAGACACGCGTGACTTCTGAAGCAAAGACCCGTAATTGATCCACCATGTCATTGACAATATCCTTCAATGCCAGAATTTCACCACCACTTTCGACTTCAATTTTTTTCGAAAGATCACCATTGGCTACTGCTTTCGTCACCTCAGCAATGGATCGTACTTGAGTTGTCAAATTACCAGCCATCATATTGACATTATCCGTAAGATCCTTCCAAGTCCCCGCTACACCTTGGACAACCGCCTGTCCGCCTAGTTTGCCTTCTGTACCTACTTCCCTAGCCACTCGGGTGACTTCTGTCGAAAAGACACTGAGTTGATCCACCATGTCATTGACCGTATTTTTTAGATCTGAAATTTCACCTCTTGCTTCGACATGAATCTTTTTCGATAAATCACCTTTGGCTACAGCTTTTGTCACTTGAGCAATTGACCGTACTTGGGTCGTCAAATTCGCTGCCATGGTATTGACATTATCCGTTAAATCTTTCCAAGTCCCACTAACACTCGGTACAATGGCTTCTCCTCCCAGTTTCCCTTCGGTACCGACTTCACGTGAGACACGTGTGACTTCCGATGCAAACACACGTAACTGATCCACCATGTTATTGACTGTATCCTTGAGATCTGATATTTCACCACTGACATTGACCATGACTTTTTTACTAAGATCACCATTGGCCACAGATTTGGTGACTTCAGCAATCGATCTTACTTGAGTCGTTAAATTGGCTGCCATTTGATTGACATTGTCAGTCAGATCCATCCAAGTCCCACCGACATTGGGAACATGGGCTTGTCCACCTAATTTACCATCGGTACCGACTTCTCTCGCAACACGTGTGACTTCGGTAGAAAAGACACTGAGTTGATCCACCATGTCATTGACTGTATTTTTTAAATCCAAAATTTCACCTCGTGCTTCTACTTCAATTTTTTTTGATAAATCACCCATGGCTACGGCTTTGGTCACACCAGCAATGGATCGTACTTGAGTCGTTAAATTGGCTGCCATTGTATTCACATTGTCCGTAAGATCTTTCCATGCTCCTCCTACGTCTTTGACAACCGCTTGACCTCCTAGTTTGCCTTCGACACCTACTTCGAGTGACACTCGCCTTACTTCAGCAGAAAATAGAATAAGTTGGTCCACCTATTATTTATTATTATTAGTAACAAGGAAAAATTGTAAAAACCACGAGGCAAAAATCATTCTATTTTTTCGTTATCTCTTTTTTTTTGTTTGAATCCCCTCACTTTTTTGAAAACGTACCATTTTATTCATTGTATTTTTTAGTTCGAGTACTTCGCCTTGAGCATTGGCCGTTACTTTTTTACTTAAATCACCACAAGCAACAGCTTTCGCTACCGCCGCAATATCACGTACTTGTCCAGTAATTTTAAACGCCATCATATTTACATTATCTGTCAAATCTTTCCAGGTACCAGCCACATCTTTGACAATGGCTTGTCCCCCCAATATGCCATCGGTGCCAACTTCAAGTGACACACGCGTTACCTCAGTTGCAAAAGTAGATAACTAAAATATTTCAATAAATGAAAAAATGACCCGATCCAATAAAATTAGTATATTATTCATCCTCCATTATTGTTGTCACCATCTTCATCTTTCTATGAGTGTTGTCTCATATAATAATAATAATAATAATATATGTTTGTGTCATCCAAAGGGTTGGGGGACATGTAAAAGATAACAGGTTTTTTTTTCCCATCTTGTTCTCCCTCTCTAGCAGAAAAAAAAATAGTTTTTTTTTTTTTACCTGGTCTACCATAGTGTTAATTGTATTTTTCAAATCCAGCATTTCACCTTTGACTTCGACTGTAACTTTCTTGGTCAAGTCACCACGTGCGACAGATTTAGAAACTTGAGCAATATCTCTGACTTGGTTTGTAAGATTGGCAGCCATAGTATTGACATTATCCGTTAATTCTTTCCAAATACCATCGGCACCAGCAACAGTTGCTTGAGCACCTAAACGACCTTCTGTACCCACATCGTGTGCCACACGAGATACCTCGGATGCAAAAAGATTAAGTTGATTGACTTTTTTGGGTTTGCCATGATGAAATAATAAAAAAATGTTATTTTTTTTAGTGTGTGATTGTGTGACAAAAGCTAAAATAAACTTTTTTTTCCGGCTGAGGCTCAAAAAAAAAAAGAATAATGAAATTTTAAAAAAAAACTTTTTTTTTCTTACCCATCGTATTAAATGTATTCTTTAATAAAAGTGTTTCACCTTTCACAGGTACTGTCATGGCTTTACTAAGATCACCTCTTGCAATAGCAGTGGATACATCCGCAATATCACGAACTTGTTCTAAATGATTACGAGTCATACCATTCAAATTAAGAATAAAATCACGCCAAACACCTTTCATCTCACGATCACAACGTGCTTGAACTCCGAGTTTTCCTTTGACGGCCGTTTCGTGAGAGACATACATGGCTTCATCTGCCAAGCGTTGTAATCGATCCGTCATGGCATTGACAGCATCTTTAAGCATATTAATAGGAGACGAAGGATGGACAGGACCTGAGACACAACGTTCATGATTACAAGTGACGCGTTGATCTAATTTACCAGCGAAGACATTGGAAGCAACTTTGACAGCCTGAACAACACAATCGGGACAGACAATGTTATCGGCGCTTGTTTGTGCTGTGGCAGCTGGGAATGACATGAGTGGAGGTGAGGACAATGTACCAAAAAAGACAGGATAAGCATTAGTAGTGGAGGCTGCAATACCAAAAGGTGGCGTCATGGATGGAGAAGGTGTTAATGAAGCACCAGCGGGAGGTGTACCAGAAGCAGAATGAGTCGAAACAGCTATTCGATGATATTGTGATATGATGCCAATAAAATAGAGAAGTGTGAGAAAAGAAAACAAAAAATAATAATAACTCTAAATGGATTGTCTTGTTTGTTTTGAAAATAAATAAAAAGAATTATATTTACAGAAATAACCAGTAGGTGTAGTCGAGTTGGGCATAGAAAGCATAGGGCTTCGATTATGAGGTTGCATTTTTTCAAGTAAAGAGGAATCTTTAATAGTAGAAAGTCCATCTTCAGAAGTTGTACCAATCTTTTTTGTTGTCGTTGTTGTATCATTAGTGTTCGTAAGGGTAGTAGCATTCTCTTGTTGTTCCTGATCAGATTTTGTAGTTGTTTTTTGTTTAGATGAACAAGTGGTATTACTATTATTATTATTATTATGACCAGTAGGTGTAGGTGTCGATTGTTGTTGTTCATCATGACTTTCTACAATCGATCCAATCTTTTCATCATCACATTGAGCAGCTGTCAGTAATTGATATTGTTGTTGAATCGCAATGCGATATCTAAGGTTATCTGTTTCTAACATCAGCTGACGTTGAGCAATGTTTTTCAATGCAGCATCCAATGTGCTGGCAAGCTCGGCATCCGCCGGTTGTAAATTATCTAGGGTATCACGAGTAAGTTGTTTGCTAAGACAATGGTCAAGATGACCTTGGTCTAGATCTCGAATAATGTCGCGCACATGGTTTAATACAATGGCGCTCATGGTGACGGAATGGTCCTGTTGTGAAGGTGGTGGTGGTAATGGAAGCGATCGGTGGTCAGTAGGAATACAGAATTTCTTTGAATTATCGTGTGTATGATTGTCGTCTGTTAATGAACGTTTCATAACCGCTCAGGTTATGTAATAATAATAGATAAGGTATATATATATAAAGAAGGGAGGAAAAAAGGAGGAGGAGAGGTTTTTTTTAAAAAAAAAGAGGGAAAGGAGAAAGGGAAAGGTCAAAAAAAATACAATAATTGAAAATTAAAAAAAGAAAAAGACGGGTTGCAACACGAAATTAATGAATAAATATAAATATGTTGCTATCGTTCGTTCGTTCGTTCTTTGATGTTGTTGTTAAGTATATTTATATTTAAGGTTGCTGCCTTTGTTAACTTGTGTATGTATATATAAATATGATATTATATTAAAGAAAACAAGAAAAAATAATACAAAAAATAAAAATAAAAAGGCAAAAAAAAAAAAAAAACCAAAAAAGATTTTGTATCTATGATCGTTTCATGCAATAATAATAATAATAAATGATAATAAAAAAAATGATAGAAACTTGTTCACCTCTTCTTTTTTTTTTTTGATAAAGAAAAAGAACAAGAAAGAAGAAGAGGTTAAAGTGTAAAACGGGTTCAGGTGGTACTACATAAAAAAAAATAATAAATAAATAACGCTGACTTGGTTTTATCCTCTTGACATGCCGTTTTCTTTATTATTAACTTTACTCACAAGAATTAGTTTGATATTCTCACTCTGTGCAATTATTCACTCCTCTGAGAATGAATTTTATTATATTATTTGCGTCTCTCTTTCTCTCTCTCTCTCTCCACTGTTTCATTTAAGCGGAGTGACCATTGTAAGCAAATGGGTGGTATAAGCATATACAATAATAATTGAATAATATTTACGGGTTATGTACATAATAGTATAAAAAAGCAAGGGGAAGAAAGGAGTCATCAGCATCATCATTTTGATCTTGTGACGCTTTAAAATATAATAAAACAAATAGTTGAGTGTTGTGTTAAGCTCAGCAAACTATATAGTATCATTCTAAAACGGATTAAGAAGAATTATGGGTCCCTTTTTTTTATTATTATTTCATTTTATAATGCGGATGACCTTATTATTATTAGTATCCAAGTAACAGCAGTCATTATCTTTTACGATCTATATTTTAGATCTGGCGTTCATTTGTTATTGTGTTGTTAGGAGAAAAGAACCAACAAAAAATAAAATGTATCATCATTTCTTTGTTTTTCATTATGAATAAACTATACATATACCATGGTAACGATGATGATGATGATATCGTTGTTGTTGCCATGGACGATCTCCTTGACTGTTTTGGGGAAGAAAGGAATCACTAATTTTGGTACATCAAAAACGGGTGATGATTTCTTTGTTTTATGCATCATTTTTTGTTTCACTTGTTTTTTCCCTCCCAAAAAAAAATTACATGTCGCGTGCATGTGTGTGCGCCGTTTGTGTAGATAAACATGGACATATAAAACACCAATAACAACGGAAACCAACGAAACACAATTTTTCGGGATGGTATAATCAGGGAATTTTTTTGATAAAATAAAAATGAAATGGCGGGTTTTATTTAGTGTATGTGCCACAGTTTGAAAGTAACGAGTGCCACACTATTATAACTTTCTCCTATTCATCTATAATAATATATTAAAAATGGAGAATCCGTAGAATTCAGCATGTATAAAAAAAGAAGACTAAGCTATAAAAGGTTTGGTCTATATAAGATTTAGATTCATTTCCCAAAAATTATTAAAACACAACCTTCATTTGCAAAAAAGTATTGAAAGACTTTTATTGTGTCAAAAGAAGATAGACCCTTGGTATTTAAAAAAGTGGTTTTATTTAAAAAAGTAGTATCCTCTTTTACCATGTACTAGATATCACCTCTATGTTATGACTAACATTAAACAGTTGGTCTTCTTATTAATCATGTAATGATATGTCCTTATCGCTTTTGGATTCACTATACTTACGTTTCTTGATATATATATTACCACATATCATAGTAGGCTGCCTCACCCGATAACATCCTTGAAAAGAACTGTTGCCTCTTATTCAGCACTAAGAGTAACGCTACTTGTTTTTGCCCTCAAAAAAAATAATTTATTTGCACATTCTACCAATTGATATGTTTGCTACTGCACCGTAAAAAAAACGGAATGAACGGCCACTTTCGGTCACGCTGTTGTATATATATTGAATGGTCATTCGTTCGTTTTACCAATAGGAGGTTTCAACTACAGTATTTAAATTTTGGTGTTAGTGCATCTAAAGTGCTCTCACTTTCCCCTCTTTCTTCTTTTCTCTATATATGAATATTCATATGAGTCATTTATCCAATATGGAAGAAGATTAGGTAGTTTACTCGATATTATTCCAAGCTGTGAAACTATTGAAGAAAAGATAGGTAATAGAAGTAGGTTGGGAGTTTTTATTATATTTTGAAATGTCAGCCTTGTTGATAATAATTTAGAAATAACACACAAGAGAAACGTGATAAAAGGTTCAGATATTTTAAAGTAGAAAGGAATTGAACGCAGACCCATTTTTCTCATTTTTCTGCTTCTCTTTATTGTTATTTCTTTTGCCTCACCTTATACTATAATAACTAGTATTATTTTGTTTTTGCTGGCTAAGACCTATAAAATAATGTACAGCTCATCATACATAACAACATAACATCCTTTGCTATATAATTTATCAACATCCATAAAACAAACTGTGGCAAAAAAATAATAATCATGCTGTCTTATAGCTACATGTTATTACTTATCTAAAACTAATGGATGAGATCCTAAATTCTAAACAATAGTAGCAATGTGTTCAACGACTATGGAGTATCCATTTTATTACAATACCAGAAAGATATGAACTACATAGTAACTTTCCTCACTCCAGTGTTCAAAAAACTATTCAAGGGCTGTTGTGATACCAGCTACAAGTAGTGAGTAACCTGATTCTTCCATATATTTAATAATGTTTAAAATTCATATCCTGGAAAAATGATTGTTTCTCATTTATTATAGGGAAGACGAAGCCTTTCCCAGCGTCGAAAGAGGTGTAACAAGTTGCGCAGAAGGATGATGAGATTAGATTCAAAGGAAAAACATCCTACAGCCAGTTCAGTTTTTCTTTCCTGCTGTCAATAATGTCGTTAAAACGAATCTATGTGTCTATTTAATATTTCGTGCACCATATTATTATGATCATAAATAGTATTAGCCCCCCAATTAGAGTAAGTGAAAACATAAAAATACTTGCTCTATTTTGTATCAAACAAAGAATCATTTAATTATAAAACACACTGTTCAATCCTACCTCATATGTTCCACATTCTTCTTTATCATTGTTATAACCTAGTACTTGAAAATTTGAATCAATGATACTATAAAAAAAAATAGAATATTTTATTAAGTTTAAGTGAAATGATCTCCTTTATGTTTATTGAGTGGCATTTCTGCCTTGATCTTGTTTATGTAAGATTTTAGAAACGTAGGGGTTAATCGACTAGAATTTGATGAACGAGACTCGGATGCGCTGGACTAGTATTGCATTCTCTGGAATGACTTGATAGAGGAATAAATATGTATATCCCCTTCTCTTCATCGATTTCCATGCATCGCAAGCAATCTATTGCTTAGTGGATTTCTTAATAAATCTATCCCCGCTTTTTTATTGCTCAATTTCGATCTTTCAAATTTTGGAGCAACACTGCATATATTTTTTTTTGGGGTGAGAAAAAAAAAAGGCTTGGCCTAACGTCATTGTACCTAATAATAAACTTTCTTTGATCTCCCTTTCTTTTTTTTTTTCTTTCTTCTTCTTTTCAACAAAAATAAATAAAAAGAAACGCTTGAATGGCAAAACGTCAAGATTCAGAAGCACAACTTCAAACACAACCATCATCCGATCACTTTTATGATAATACAAGTACTAGCGATCGTCAACCACCAAACTTTGCCTTTCGTATACTTCAATTATCTGTAAGTTTTCTTATAAAAAACCCAGCAAACCGGAAGCTTACCCGTATTTTTTTTATGAGAAAAAAAAAAAAAAACTAAAAATAATAACAATAATAATAACTCTAGTGGGCACGCGTAAAAAATTCTCGCGAAACAATAGCATATACGACAGCCATCACCTTGTCCACAATTCTGGGCATTATTCTTGAAGCATTCATTGCTGTGTCTCATGAAGATGCCACCAAAAGTGTTTGGCAATCAATAGGTCAAGATGGCATTTCACCCAACTCTCCCCTGAGTCGTCCTGGTGTTTCTGATAATAGTTACATGTCCGTCTTGATCAGTTTAAAACGACTCAAGGATGAAAATGTCTTTTTTATTTTATTTCATGTATTTCAACTTTATCTTGGTATTGATGCTGTAAGTAGTTGTCGTTAGGGGGATAGATATTTTTTTTGATCTGTGTGGACCCACTCATGTGTTATATCTGTGTGATGTGCGGCTGCGCGAAAAAAAAAACCTTGTGTTCATGTATATATACAAATATGCACCAGTAAGCGCCCTTTTTTTTTTGCGGCGCCCAACAAACGGATGGATTTCTTATTTATTTCCACTTCTCTTTATTATATAGATTGTACGGCAAAGTATTATTCAATTGATGGCTCATACTGCGAACCAACTTATTTGTGTTATCTTGGCATTGGTACAACTAAGTGAAACATTGAAATGGTACAAACCCTTTTTTTTTAGTGTGATTGCTGTCATTTATTGTTTTCAAACTCGGAGTTGACACTCATTATGGAAATGTGTACTCTTTCTTTCTCTCTATAGGAATAGTAGCATAGATGCTATAGATGACACAACAGGACGAACAACGGACCGTAGTAGTTTTAATAAAGCATTAAGATTTGAAATTGCTTTGGCTGTTTTGATGGCAGTCTTGACATTGGTCTTTGCATTTTTGTGTGTAAAATTATTACGTCAGGTAAAAATGAGTCTAATTCTTTCTATTATATTAAAAAAAAACTTATTTTTGGAAACGGAACCACCAGCTATTTTTATATTCTAGCCGGATCACTCCGTCCGAGCCCTCGCTCAATTTAGCATACCTTTTTTTTTTCAAACTAACTAAAACATGAATTCACTCCATTTGATATATATTAGTTTGGTTGGAACGTTTATAAACGATTAGGTGCTGACCCAAAAATTCAAGGTATAGTAAAAAAAAACTGGAGGGTTGGAGAGTAAAAGGATATCAAACATGGATGATTAACATAGAATGATACATAAAATAGCACGATTTCGACAATGTCAAATCTTTTTACTCAACCTCAAATTGGATGGCTTCTTTCATATTGTCTTTTCAATCTTTTGGATTGTGGTCATGACTCAAGAAGGATATCATCGTGGTAGTCCTGCTGCTATTACATGGTATGTCTTTCATTTCATCTTGACTATCTGTCAATTCCCGGCTCCCTTTATGGCACGCTATGGCATGCTGACCGAAAAACCTCGGATCATGATTGCCTTTTTGATCGTTCATGGATTTGTTGCTGTGGATTTTGTGATTATCCTTCAACAAAGTTCCACTTCTTGGGCTTTTTGGGTTTTAGCTGTATGTTTGGCCATTGCGCTCTCTATTGTAAGTGTGAAATTAATTTTATTGTAACTTTGTTTTTGTTGAAAAAGAAAATTGTAAAACTGATTTATCTCCAATTTTTTTTTAGACAACCATTGTCTTTGGAAGTCTGGTAACGCATAATTTTGGACGAGGATTAAAACCTTATGGTAAGTTATTTTTTCTTTGGAAAAAAAGACAAGTCGATAAAAAAAAAAGAGTCACATGACTTATCTTAATTTTTTTTTTAGTCCAACGATTATTCGATAAAAATTATCGGTACAAGTTTGATCCAAGTGCAAATCCAACATTTATGAATCATCGTCCTAATCGAAGAAGGGAATCCTCTTGGGCTATCGAGGATGATGATGATGAATCATTGGCTATTACTCCAGCACCTCAATTACCACCACAACAATCACAACAATCACAGCAACCATCCTATAATAGCGTGGATGTATCAACTCCAAGATTTTAATCATCCTTTTACATATATTTCCAAAAGTAAAAACAATGAGTGCCATTTTTTTTTTGATAACTGCACCAGTACATATATATTAACCGTCCCCCAAAATATCTTTCCTTTATGATAACTATTATTATTTTACTCAATTTCTCATTATGAAGATATCTATATATATTCCAACCCCCATTTCAAGCTTACTACTCTACTACATACTACTATTACACATTTATTATTCATTTTTGTATATATAATATTATAACATACTGATACACATGACATCACTCTCATCATAATAAAAAGAATTATAAATTATATTTATTACATAAAACATCTCCCTATTCTGATTACCATAATAGATCCCATGAACTAATATTAATACCACACTTGGCTTATAAAATCCTTCTAATATCTACATCAAAATAAGTAGTTGATAAGGCATGATTGATCACCATATAACCCTTTATATTATCTGTTAAAAAATCCATTGTTGGATCATTCTCCTCGTCATCACTTTCATTTTCTATTTTTCTACGATATTGATCAATGACAGATACACCCGTGATTTTTAAATTTCGAAAATGAATTTCGGATACCCTTGGACTTTTTTCCAGCATATGAATCAGTGCCCATCCATCCAATTCAAGTAGATAAAATATTTTTCCACAAGATTGAAATGTCTTGAGATACGATAAATCACCCAAAGCATCCAACATGCGAACGTCCAATGTTCGTATATGAAACAATTTTAAATGTTCAATCCTTGTTTCTTGTTGTAATTTTTGTATCAATAAAAGTAATTCGTCGTCCATATAGAGATTGATAATGGTGAAATCAATGGTAAGGGATGTTAATGAGGACACATGGGCAATGGCGATAGGTACGGTATCATTCACTTGGATAATGAATTTCAGTGATATTTCATTAAGTTGACATCCATGATCATTCAAATATTGAAAAAGTCGTTCTGGTGCCTTGTCATCATCTGTTGATGCTACTGCTGTTGTTGTCCCATGAAGACTGTCGTCCACAAATGCTAACGGTGGTACTGTGGCTAATGCCATGGGGGATAACAAGGGGATGAGATTAGGATCCACAGATTGTGTTTCATCATAACTTAAGTAAAGTTGACCCAAATGTAAACTTTTCAATTGCAAAGCACAAGAGGACATTTTTAAAAGTTTGCCAAGATGTAAATGAATATCATTATCCGCATTCAATGTCAAGTGTTGCAAATGAGGTGAATGACTAACAAGGGCACGCATAGAAGTATCATCATACTGTGTTCCATCACAAAGCAATGTATGTAAATTGGGTAATTGCAATTGTTGAAATACAGATACCCAAGTTTGCTGTGTCGTGTTGACGGTTAATGCAATCAATTCCAATGTATCAGCATGGTGTTGTAAAATAGGGCCCATTTGTTGCGCTCCAAACTCTTCTTCTTCACATGCTAGAAAACAACGCAATCCCTTTTTCACCTGTGATGATTTATCAGTATTCTCCTTCAAATTCTTGGTGAGCCGTTTCATCCAAATGTCACGATACTCGTATCGGAGATGCCCAGTATTGATTTCTAAGTAAATAAGGTTTGGACACCAAATAAACAATTGATGGAAATCAGGAAGAAGAAAACCTCCATGCAAACCATGATATGATCCACCTTGCATCATGAGAAATTCAAGATGGGGGGATCGTTGTAAAATGGGAATCAAATGGATATTTTTTTCTTTCAACGTGGAGTCGAAATTGAATTGAGTGAGATGAGTCGTATCATTGGGTGATAAGGATGGTGGTGGATTTGAAACGTCATCGACATTTGAAATACTTCTCTGACTGATACCATGAATCATTTTATAGGAAAGTTTTTGTACATATGGACACGCTTCTAATATGAGATGGAGTAAAGGGAATGGGCAAGGAGAATGCCATGTAATGATGCATTGTTGTTCCATATCCGTTCTTTTTTGTTGAGAAAACAATTGTTTCAATAAGGAGAGGAATGGATCATGTTTCGTCAAAGTACAATTTGCGAGTTCTTTTTTATTTATTAATTTTGATAAAGGTTATTTTCTCTATTATTGACAACAACTATTCCTCTCCTCTCCCCCTTCTCTTTTCACTTGAGTTGGATGATATCCATCCATCCTCCTCCATATTGATCCCTCTTCCTTTCCTCACCTAAATGTTCTATTTCAGTACACTTGAAATCAATCAATGTCTGCATGATACCATAAAACGATGGTTCTTGAAAGTTTTTCAATGCAACGTGTTTAACATGGGTTCCTAATAATCGTTTCACGCGACGATCCTTGAACATTTTTTGTTGTCGTTTAACTGTACCAGAGAGTTGTATTTTGTTCCATACATTGTGTGCATAGTGAGGTATAGTGGTGTACCATGATGAACATACGGTCATGCATGTTAAACAATCATGAGGATCCAAATGAGAAATGATGTTGACTAAAATGTCAAAAGGTAAAAAGATGTCAAATAAATAATAGTCATTGTTGGTGTTGTCATTGATGTTCGTGTCATTCATCATGATAAAGTTTTTGAGTGAGAAAAAAAAATCGTCACTAAGGTATTCCCACAGCCTCAAAACCTCAAAATGGTAGAATAGGTTGCGTGTAACAGTAATTTGGCATTTATTTGGAGGATACACATGGAATGAAACATGGATCACTTTTTTTTTAGAAGAATGTTATTTTCTTCTCAGGAACATGATAATATATTCTCACCATTTGTTTAGTTAACCGGCACTTTTCACCGTTTTGTTTTTTCCTTAAACTTCTCACATAACACGGCACCTATAACCGCAGTACGTATACTATACATCGGCGTTTGTTACCGGATCATAAAGCTAAGAAACGATAATTTCATGCAATCAAGTCAAACTATAAATCTATTTCAATGTTCTGGCGGGGGAAAAGGATGCCTGAGGGGAATGAAGGGACAAAATATAGTTGGCTGTATTACATAAATTCTAACAACACTCTCTTCACTGGTTTATAAATACTTCTTTACTATATTATTACCGCTTTTATTAATCCATAGCAAAATAGTCGCTCAGGTAACGTATACTATCTATATACGAACTGCACAACTAAAAATAATGAAAATATTTCATAATTCAATCCATAATACCGAAATTATCCCACACTTTAATAATATGAAAAGAATTCGTTATAAATCATTAAAAAAGAATTACTCACTCTTTACCATAAATGGTCAGTGCGTGAGAAAAAATATAATTCAATGACACTAACTCTTTCCTTGTATAATTTTATTATATCTCGACGTGGTATTTCTTTTTTTTTTTGTTGTACATTCTATTCTAAAACTGGGTCCTTTTTTTTTCTGAATAGGGGAGGGAGGGAGGGAACCATGGGAGTGTATTTCGTAATCATCATATCAACAACAAAAAGAAGGCATATATATTATATAATATTAGTTTCGATCTCATCATCCTTCGGTTCTAATGAGTCATTGACTGTAGATAAAGAGAAGTATATAAACTATCCATCACGTGTTTGGTTGCTGCGATAAATAATTATTGTGCTTGTGCTTGGATTTATCAGCGATAATCAATTCATGTCAAACGGTCTGTTCGTTCCAAATATGGCATAGTCTATTCTTCCCCGTTTTTTTATCCGGCATTAGACCGCCAAAAAAAAATGTGTGGGTGGTGGTACTTGCACAACGATACAAAATGTGGGGGCAACCGTAGAAAACTCTTTCTCCATGCCAAGTCTATTAATATTAATATTATAATAGTATGAATAAGCATGAGACTTCAAATGATTTGCCAATCGGAACAAATCAAACACCTGCTTCTAGCTAGAGATGATGAATATAGGAGTGTCGTGTCAAAATTGCAATCATTATTTTTTTTTTGGAACAACAGACCTCTTCCGCAATTTTTACCTGTTTTGGATGTTTTTTTTTGTGATCCATCCCATTCATTCATTCAGCACCTTTAGTGGTGAAACAAAAGCTCTCTTCATTTTCGTCTGTTAGAAATGTAAACAAACAGTTTAGCACAGAATGGTATTCCGTAATAGTCCGTTTGAAACAAAATTTTTATTCCTCCCCCCCAAAAAGGATTCAGTGGCTGTGAAGGTTTGATTTTTTGCAAACACAGTTATTTTTAGAGAGGGTGTATCAAGATAGTAGAAATATTATTCAATAATGTGACCATTTGACATGATCATGTTAGTTCATTAAATAATTTAAAGCTGTCGTTTTTTTTCTTTGAGAAATCAAATCCAAAGTCTTTGAAATATGATATAAGATCCAAATAAGATAGATGACGTGTAATTTGTATTGTTTACTTTTTTCGTTTGATCTATCGAACGATAATATAGATTCTCATTAATGTTATATAGACATGTAATGACCATCAATCAACATTTGAGTATAGTGTAGTATACCTAAGTCAAATGAATAGAAGTAAAAATTGATCACAAGGCTTGTTTTGAATGTAATAGAAAAATATATATTATCCATCAAGATTATGTCTTCGGTCCTACAACCACCAGAAAATAAGTAAATTCTGTATACGACTGCACTTTTGTCAACATTTTTTTTTTATTTAGTCCCAGGAAATTTTTCATGTTTTTAATGCGATGCCAAGCTTAGATTACTTGGAAATAATTACAGAGCTATTGTTTTTAATATGTCGATACAATTGAAACAATTGATAAAAAAAAGCTATACAAATAGATTTCGATATATTATTGATCTACAGATTCTAAGATAAGATATTTAGGAAATAAGGTGAAAAGATATACAATGGGTTTGAATGAATATAAAGGTATAAGATGGTTATATACTATTTAACGGGAAAAAATGTATATAATTATATATATATGTATATGTGCTTGTTTGAATTTAACTTTGTATGTATATATAAAGAATAATGGATTATAATATATATAATAAGGGTATCATGTTAAATCTATCATGAATCCAAAGGTAAATATCCATTAATTAATTCTGGTGCTTCTTCAAGAGCCACCATCATTCCCATCAACATATGAGGCGCATTATGACAATGCATGGCCCATATTCCTGGATTATCCTATAAACAATAGTAAAAAGGATATAGGATTAGAATTGAATGGATACAGATCATTTCAATGATGACGATAGAATAGTACTTACAGCAAGAATACGTATTTTGGACCATCCACATCCGACAAATCCTGTAGCTAATGATCCATTGACCGTTTCATCTTGAGAATCAATGTGGGGATAAACTAGAGTAACATCTTTTTGAATAGGATAAGGAATATTTCGTAGATGGCCATGTTTGATTTCGTTATATTCCCCTGATCCATGTGCAATTTCCCAATGAGAATGACCATGTGTATGCCAAGGATGACTACGACAAGGCTCGCCCTAAATAAAAAAAAAAAAAACAATTTCCCGGCGCAAGAGTCCGTAATTTTTTTCATATTGTTAATAATTTTATCTGAAAAACTTTACCCTTTTTTTTTTACCAACCCATGAAAAAAAAAATAGATTAAGGTTTTTCATTTAGAGTTTTTTTTAAAGAAAGAATTGTAAGAAAATACTTACAGGTATATGAGTGGATTGGAGTACAAAATCGACAATTTCGTAGTGGTACAACGGATAGGTTGCTAAATAAGGATCATAACCATTATTGAGCGCACTGGCTGACAAGGGGGGTCGTCTTCGTTTGTTTTGAAGAATATCTAAAAGAATAGGTTCTTCTGGTTCCATGTAGGCGACATCATTGATAGCCCAACGTGTTTCTCCTGTTGGTAATTTGAAATCCGTAGCTCTGAGTTTGATGGTGCGTGATGAAGGGCGGATGACAATAGGGTCAACACCATACAATGGTTTCAAGTTGGACCATATCCAATGCGTTGCATCTAAGAGTGGGAATTCAGGTCGATTGGGGGGTAATTGAAGCACAGGCATGTTATCATTATCATTGCTTTTGTGATTTGTTTTGTATCGTAATACAGCCATCCCATTTGAACTACGACTCACATCTTCTGCCCATCGACGATCGGTAGCAATCGTATAATCTTGTGGAGGTTGAACTGCATGTAGTAAGACAGATAGCCGTTGACCAGGTGCCACCTCGAGAAACGAAACAGAATAAGGCTTGACACTTTCACCATCGACTTCAATAATCGTTAAATTATGATGGGCAATAGCAAAGCCCAAGGTACGAAAGGTAGAAGCGCCAATGACACGTAGTCGATACGTTTTCCCCCGATCCACTTCAAAGACAGTGTAACCTAAACATCCTTTGTCCGCCTCGTTTTGTGGAGAAGTATTTTGAGATGGTAATAATGGATGATCCGTGTTGTACAAAGTTCTGCCATTGATTAAAACACTCTGGGCTTCGGGGATGAATTCGAATTCTGGACCAAGAATATATTCTTCAAAGGATGTACGACTAGCATGCCACCATTCACTCAAGCTAATAATATGTTCTGGATATTTCTCCGATAATACTTGATGGTGTTTCTTGGATGGATGAATGATAAATGGACCAAATAATGTTTGTTCTGATAATCCAACATGAGCGTGGTAAAAGAAGGTGCCTTCTTGGTTGACAACGCGAAAATCGTGGGTAAATTCAGCACCTGGTGGGATAGGTCGTTGTGTAAGAAAAGGCACACCATCTGCATAAGATGAACCATATTGTCGAATCCCATGGAAATGAACAGTGATATCGTTGGAGCCTGCGCCTGTCACATTGGAAGGTTGTGTCGGTGGTAAGAAATTACGGACAGTAATTTGAACGCGTTCACCTTCTTCCACTTGAATGGTAGGTCCAGGAAGTTGATGATTGGCAAGTAAGATATGACCATTGTATTTGGAACAATCGGGGTTGATTTGATCTATAGTGATATTAAGATCAAATCGTTTGATCCCCACCACATTTTGTATAAGAATGAATATCGGTAATAATACTAATAAAAGTATTACCATTTCCCTTTTTCTTTATAATGATGGACCAGGTGGAAGAAAAAGAAAGAGATTAAAAAAAATGAAGGGTGGAAAGGAAAGAATGGGACAAAAAAACAAACATTTTTTTCATATTTTTTTTTCTTTCATGATTAAATATAAACAATCGTTATGAGTTCAATTGTAAAGTCGACAAGGAAAGGAAGAGAAAAACTATTTATTTTGCCACATACAAATTATATATGATAAACGATGACAATAGACACTTAGCACTTCTTGCTGTTACGTTATCTCTATATTATAAATTTAGGGTGTAGTTGTCACACGAAAATGTGAATAATTTTCAAATCCCAAGTTTTTCCTTTTCAAAAATTCCTTTTGTGTATATGTGCGTGGCAAACAATTTAACTTTTTTTTTTCTATCTCTGCTATTTTTATTTCCCTCCGCTTTTCTTATTAAGAAAACATACGGTGTAAAAGAAGTTTAAAGAAGATAGATATATTATTTTAGATCCACGATCAAGATAATACGAGGTGGGGGGAATGAGGGAAGAAGAAAAAGAAGGAAAGAATGTTTTTCTCCTCTCGCTTATTTTATCACAAAAAAGGTAATCTAAGGGTCAAGAAAACGGCGTAAAGATTTTCCTAATCCCATCGAGTAAGCATATTTCCATAAAAGGGAATTAGGATCATCCACTGAGGTCATGTACCCCAACATCTCAACTGAATGGTGGGAAAATGCTTATACACCCATAAAATTGTTTCTGGCTACCCCAGGAACGGACCAATCGTTCATTAATCACTTGTCTCCTTCCCTTTTCTCCCCCCCCGCATTTCGGAGAAGAAGAGATGGAAAACGAAAAAAAACAGATGCAGAAGAGGGTTACTCAAAAACTTAATCCATCAAGAGACTTGTTACATGAAATTATTTTGGACTTGTGGATGAAATTTACATATAAATTAATGGCCAGACTTGTTTCTTTTTTCTTTTTCGTTTCTTTTCTCTTTTCTGTATTTATTTCTTTCTGGTTCATTTTATTATTTTATTGAATAAATCTTTCATCTTTTACATATACACTTCTTTAATAACAACAAAAATAATTTTATTTTTGTTCATATAAAATATAAACCATGAATACTGATAGCCCATTACCCAATAATGATGACTTGGCTGCTCTTTTGCAAGTTTCATCACCTGAAGAAGAAGAAGATATCATGGAATCCTCTCCATCTCCTCCTGCTTCTCATTCAGAACAACAACAACCTACTAATACTACTCAACAACAACAATCTGGTCAACAACCCGTTAAAGTTCGAAAGAAACCAGGTCGTAAACCTAATCCTGCTTCACCCGCTTTACGTAAAGCTCAAAACCGAGCTGCTCAACGAGCTTTCCGAGAACGTAAAGAACGTCATTTACGGGAATTAGAAACTGCTGTCAAGCAAATTCGAGAACAACGCGATCGTCTTCAAGCCGAAAATGAACAATTTAGAAATGATACAGATATCTTGCGATCTGAAAACTGGTATTTGAAAGGCATTGTCTTGACCCTTCAATTGGTCTGTTTCCGTCACAACTTGGTGATTCCTTCCCATTCACCATATATGAATGAAGAAGCCTTATCATTATTGGCTCAAGCCATTCCTGAACCTATTTCAGCTTATTTATCTGCCAATGCTAATAACAAGTTGCCTGTGCCTGCTCGTTTGTTTGATATTTCACCAAGCAAGTCGCGCGATCGTTATCTCTCTCAAGGTTCCTTGTTCATTACCAAGGATGGTGTTTCGAACCAAGCACCGTCGATCTTTGATAATTTCCCCAGTTCTTCCAGCAGTAATAACAACAACAATAATAGGAGTAGTAGTATTTCCAATACTGATGATTTAGCATCCGAATTACCCGAATTATCACCCGTTTCCGATGATGAAATTCCTTTACCTTCTCCTCCCAAAGCATTCGAAGAACCTATTACTTCTAATTTAGCAGCCATTCAAATCTTACGTTTACGTTTACGATTACAATCTGCTTGTGCTCAAATGGATTCTACACCTTTTGCGATTCAACCGACTGTATTACAGGTAAAAAAAATTATTATATCATTGATTTTTTTCCATTTTTAGCGGAGGGGAACATTTTTTTTATAACAGTTCGTGTAGAAAATTTTTTCTTGAATTAAAGATTGCTAATAAAATTATTTTTATTCAGTTGACAATTCCCCACGACCCACGCATTGATCTCATCCCCACGCCTCATATGCGTGACCGTATGATTCTTTTCCGAGATTTGTTTGATTTGGATGACTGTTTCCGTTGTTTAATTGGTAATTCTGTGTTCCATGGTGGGGATCCTGCTGTGGCTGCGAACTGGCAATTACCTCCAGAATTCTTTGACAAGTTTTGGTTCTTGACCATTGATTTTTCTTTACAACGTACCACCAATCGATGGAGAAAACTTCAAGGATTAAAGGAATTATCTCCTGAACAACCGAAACAGATACTTCCAGAAATTGCCGATGCCCTTTCGAATATGCCTCATCTTTCATCAGCTATCAATTCTTTACCTCCTCCTTCTTTCAATCATCGAAGCAGCAACAAGAATAATAGTGATAATATGAGCACGAGTAGTAGTACCATCATTAACAACAAGAACAATAGTATGAATAATAGGACAGGGATTCATAAACAACAACAAACTGGTCAAAATGCTTATGCATCCTCTTTAGCATCCGAATCATCATCTAGTATGGAAAGTGATGCCACGTTATTCTTTGCATCACCAGTACAACTCACGAATGGGTATATGCCAACTTCTCAACCCCAAGATAAAGAACAACCACCGCCTTCACAACAATTACAACCTGATTTTTCAATGGATACTTCGACATGTCATCCATGGGATACCATGTTACCACCGACAAGTAGTAGTGATTATGGTATGTATTACACAAGACAAAAAATGGGGGGTATGATGTTAATGGAGTTGAAAGTAAACCACGAGGCAAAAAAAAAGTTTGATTTTTACTCATTCTAATTAACCGATTATTCTTTATTTAGATATGATTATAGATAGTCTTATGGATACTGAACAATTATAAACAACAAACGACCACGTTCACCATTATCGTCATCATCATCATATATTTGTCTCCATATTTTTTTTCATTCTATATATCATTGATCGATCTCACCCACAAAAAAAAGCATTCTTTATCTTGTACACATATATTCTTCAAAAGGGCTGGCCCCCTTCTCTTACCCGAAAAAAAAATAATTCCGTTCTGCACGCTATAATCATTTAACGCTCTTTTTCATCAACTCATGTAAATTTCATTTCTTATCCTCTATTTTTTTTGCATCTTTTTATTTCAACAAGATATATCCCATTCTTCTTGTTTATATCCCCTCCTCGTCAAAAAACCCTTTCCAATTATTATATATATGTCTCTTATTAAAAAAACCCATGTTTAGAAAGACATTTGAATTTTTTTTAAACCTTACAACTGTTATATCTTTTACTACTGAAAAAAAGAGGGAGATGAAACAATGCTGCGATGATAAATAAAAAGAATGGAGGGGCTTAAAGTTTTATATCTGATTTTGGACTCTATATGACAAAAAAAATGATAGAAAGAGAGGAAAAAAAATTATATATTACACAGTTACAAAATGAAAAAAAAAGATGGATGGATGGTTTTACAAGAAGGGTGGAAAAATAATAAATAAATAAATGAAAAAAAAAATAGAAAAACAAATTAAACATGCAGACGACTCAAAAGAGCCCGCTCCTCATCAAGTTCATGCCTGCTTAAACGTGGTATTCTTCGCTCACTCAAAGCAATAGTGTAGGCTTGCATATAATCATACACAGGACCTTGTTGATGTCCACGATCCCAATCCAATGCAAATGCACTCCGTATCATTCGTAAAATAAATTCTTCTCTTCGTACTTTACTTTCCTTGTTTCGTCTATAATCTGCTGCTGCATCTTCAATGGCTTTGCCTAAGGTGGCTGGGTCAAACAAGTAAGCATTATACGTCTCCTTGCTAGTGACAATTGGTGCATTGGTTACTTTATCCCGGGTCACGTGGACTTGCGCATGGGTAGGATTATGGTCAGTGGGTCGATCCAATAAAAATTCTTTTAATCCACCTGCGCCTGTGGAAATGACAGGAGAACCAAAAAGTAATCCTTCTGCAGCGACCAGCCCAAAACTTTCTGTCAAACTTGGAACAAAGGCAAAATCAGCGGCTGCTCGATAATAGACAGACCATTGACGTTGTTGTTGTGCTGTGGATAAGACAATCACATTATCTGGATATCGTTCTTCAAGTGCCTTGACCCATTCCAAAGGATAATTATTCCGCTGTCCAATAATGACAAATTTCATATTCAGTCGAACAAAATGTTGAACTGCTTCTTCAAACATTTCCAATCCTTTGTTATATTGAAATCGGCCCACGAATAAAACCACAGGACGATCCAAATCTTCTCCACTTAACCGTTTTCGTCGAATCAAGTATTTTTTAGCCCGGTCTTTGGCTGACATGATATATTCCTTGGTTGTTGGTGCAAGATGCCATACCGTCGCATGTTCCTTCGAAGAGACCATAAGATTTTGAGGTTTTTGTCCAAGAATCAATTCTCGACCATATTCTGGGAAATCCGATTTACGTTGAATCAAGCGTGGATGGGTAAATGGATTCAAGGTACCAAAATCAACACCATTCGTAATACCAAAAAAGCGTCCGCGTTCTGCCTTGCGCATAATACTTTGCATGACCAATTCCTTGAGATAAAACTCATCCCTTCCTTCCACAATATCCTTGGCCATGGCTTGACTGACAAAGGTCACCACATCCGCATAATCAATCCCTAAACTCGACATAAATACCCGGTGACCACGCATGTATTGATCCAATCCATCATCCGGCTCATCCAAAAACTTTATGACATTGTTCCACGTATTTGTATATTGCAATTCGTCCAAATAATCATGCATGGTATACATGATGGATGGAGGGCGAGGTCCCAATTGACCTCGACGTTGATGGTCTCTCAAATGTTTAATAATATAAGCATTGGTAGCACCATGGATATGAACGATATCGACATGACGGGTGACACGTGCAGGAGCAAATAATGGTACCTCATCTGCAGCCGCCGATTGATGGGCCAAAAACTCGGCCACGGCCTTGTCAAAGTATTGATCCTTCCATTCCATAGGTAACCCTTTGGGACACGAATAAATATCCAAGGTCTTGCGTGCTCGAAAAGCCAAATTGAAAGGTTTTCGATTACCAGGCCCAATTAAATAAACAGGTACTTGTTCTGTCAGGGGTAATAATTTCGCTTGATCCGCCATGGATTGACCTGTGGTGGCCGTTGTGTTAGCCATGTTAGCAGCCACTTCAGGATCAATGATATGAATCATTCGCCACACTCGAAATTCCATGGGCATTAATCGTCCGGATTTGTCACGCACGTCAATAACGAGGTCCGTCACCTTTTCGGGACGATGTTTATTTTTCAGGAACGAATAATACGGCATCACCACTGCTGAACGTACGATCCCAGACCGTTGTTGTGCTGATGCAAGAGCAGTAACAATCATTCCCATGCCTCCCATGGAAGCACTTCCAAATTCTTTGGTGACATGATAAATGGTGGTCCCTCGTGGAATGATCGATGATGTTGCTGTAATAGCATGTTCTTGTAAGGATTGGTATCGTACAGCGGGGTATTGTTTCAGTGCTGCAGTATATATATATATATATATAAATCATTATATTAGAGATATAAGCTTTTTTTTTTTTGTACACAACACGGAAGATTGAGAAGGATGTCTAATGTTCCACAAAATCTTTCTATTACCTATGCGGATCGGTGGAGGTTGTTTATGTAGTAAAGCACCGCCTATGAACACCGCTAAAAGTTGAATGAGGCCAAGTGCCATGATAAGTAGGCATAATACGTTCCACCAACGCCACCTTCGAAAGTAATACATAAAAAAATTGTAAATGCGATTATTGGAATGACCAGGTGATTTTTCATTATAAGAAAGAGGTAATCGATGATTAGCAAATGGTCGTCGATGCCAAGCTGAAGTGGATTTAGTGGTATACGTTGCTGTGACTGACGAAGGGAAGAGTCCTGCTGAACTCGTACGACGGTAGGTTGGAGCCGTCATGGTAAAGCTTTTACTATCGACATTATTTGGCGGCGGAGGCGCCATGATTATGAATTATCTTTAAAATATGGTGGAATGAAAATGAAAAAAAAAAGTAAGGAATGGAGGAGGTTGAAAATAAAAAGACAGAAAGAGAAAGAGAAGAAGGGAAAAACAAAGAGTTGGAATAAAGAAGAAAAGAGCTTTTTCTTGTCAAACCATACACACTCTTGCAAACGGAGACCGTAATTAAAAGGAGTGTTATAAGTTTTTCTTAAACCTCTGTAATTCCGCATACATCTATAGATGCATATTTGAATTATTTTCTTTGATTTCTAACTACTTTATTTATTGTATTTTAAATCGTGGAATTATCACACATTACAGGTAATATTATCACGTTTTATTTTACCTCGTTTTCCTTTTATTCAATTTAAATTCAATCAATCAACCTTTTTTTTCCCTGTTTCTTTTTTCTTTTTGCGGTTTGATATACAGGGTGTCTATATAATAAAGATAAATAGATATTTATCGAAGCGTACGTATTAGCAAGTAACAATGAAAGTTTTGACATTGTATATATGTATGGTCTGGAACAATCATCATCATTAGGTAATAATAATATATAATTTATAGTTTATATATAGTTTATTTATAATGAATATACAACTATATATTATTCTTTGTCTCAAGTCTCTTTCTCTACACTTGATGGCAATAGGATATTCAAGTGGATCATGACGATCCTACAACTTGTATATTATCATGATGGATGGGTAGATCACCCGTCCATCACTCATGAAATAATGATTATCCAAAATTTTTTTCCTTCGAAGAAAAAGTCTATGCGGGGCTGTCAAGTCAAAAGGTGTGAGATCCAGCGAATCGGATGTTTGTTACAATGATAAAAAAAAACCTGTTTTTTACCTTTAAAAAAATTCGCTAATAAAAATTTTTAATATAAAATTTGAAATTGGCCTATTTATTCTTCTTTTATTAATGTGCGTTTGATGTTACCTGAGAATTTAACTTTTTCCATTGAACAACAATCATAATAAAAATGCCTGGAACAATGATCTTGTTTATCTAATACAAAAATACATATGACATGAATCACAAAGTATACGTTTCAAGGACAAAAAATGACGGTGATATAGGATCGTACGATCTGATAGAAATATAAAAAAAATGTTTATATATATCATCATATCATAACTTTATCCTTGTCCCGTCAGCTGAGAAAATACAAGTTTTTATTGTTCCTGTTTATTTTCCATGGTAACATAGACACCTTCCTTGATTGGTCACTTTTTTTCAGTGCGACATTGAATAATTAGTTAACAATAACAGCAGCATTTATATACACAGTGGTCTTTTAGATTAAAGCACGCTTGGATAATACACATTCTATTTTATCAAAGTAAATCAATGCCGAAAAACGACAATGACCCGAAAAAAAAGGTTGTGTGTATTATTTAAAGTTACCCGCTTTTTACAAGATATAGGTCATAATGATACCAACATATAGGCAACAGCAGGATCAATCGATCCATTTTTACATTTGTTATTTTGTTAGCATGCCAAAGACATGGTATCATTGTAAAGTTTCCAAACCCATACATATGTTTAACGTATAGTGTAAATTCATTTTTTTTTTCATAATTAAATTATTTAAATCAACCGAGAAAAGAAGGAGGAAAAACAACAACAGATGATTTATCCTATATGACACTTTATATATAGGAATGAGGAGATGACGTGTTTGTGGCTATGGAATAAGACTTGTCGTTTAAAGAACATTCTTCATTTTGAAACAATAAAAAAATAAAAATTGTGTTACTTTATATATGATTTTTTTATTAAATTGTTATTGTTATATTAAATGACTATTCTAGTCATTCTATCATTATTTAGAAAATAAATGCATTTTTTGAAATAACATGATTATTATAACAAAATGGGACTGATATAATTTCTATCGATATACATTGAATGATACATGTGGGGCCATAAATGATACAACATAATATAGTATTCTAGCAAACCATACAATGTTGCTCTCCTTTGATGAATGATGATGATATGTCTATTAATTTCTTTTAATCGTACATATACTTTAAATGTATTATATAGTTATTGCGGTGTGTTGGAAATAAAAATTCAGAAGGGATATATAGACAAAGGTGAGAATGACACTATTTTGATTTACAAAAAGATATATACAAGGTGTATAATAAATGGTAAAAAATATCAAATCTCAAATTTGATATTCGTCGTTCGATGTACTACGACGCTAGAGATTAATACACTATAAAATGAACCCATGGAGGAATAGATATAACGAAAGAGTCCCGAAAATTACAATGTGCTGTGTAGCTATTAGTAGAGATCTTGACTGGAATATGTTGAGTGCATTGAAATGCTGTTGGTTTTTTTACCTCTAAATAATCCATAAGTTTTAATTCTTTTATAACTTAAATGACGCAGTAATGGTCTGATTTCCACTGCTAATTATACTTGATAAAATCAACGGGTGTCATAACCAATGGTCCTGTATTTAATTATACGCCAAAGAAATATCAGCATCAGCTTGTTAAATGTAGGAAACCAAATATAGAAATAATTTCTTGGGTAAACAAACTTAGAGCTTGATCGCGAAAAAAAAAAAGGAATGGCAATCGTTAAAAGAAAATGAAAAACTACTCAACGTGTAAAAATAATAAAAGCGTGAAAAACGTGTTCTTTCAAGAACAAGTCGTAACAATGTGTTTCAATGACAATATTGCCTAGCAATCTTTTCCTTTACCTATTGACTATCATGCTTTTGCCGCGCTTCAAGTAGCATGTCACGTAATAATTTAATGCAAAAAAAAAAAAAAAAAAAACCGGGACCTGAAAAATTTCCGAGGTTATTAAATAAAGGGTCCCCATGACAGCATCTTTTTCTCTTTACCAGAACCGCTTTTTTTTACGTTACCATGAACGCCATTGTCAAATTTTTACTCTTTGGAATTGTCTCATACATTGCCGTATTGGCTTTGTTTTACGCTGTCTTGCTCCCATTTGCTCTCTGTTACTATCTCTGGTTATTCCATCCTTATTGGGTCATTTCTGCCATCTTTCTCGTCCTTGTGACCTATATCTCTTTTGCTAAGCGTTGTGCTTTTGTCCGCGCTATGATTGTTGCTCAATGGGTGCAACGGGGTTGGTTTACCGTCTCGCCAATGTCGCCACCACTCCTTATCTCATTGGTCGCTCCCGCATTGCTTAAGGTCCACTTGGCATGTGAAGAGTTGACACATTTGCATTATTCTGAGCAATGTCATTATGACATTAAAAAACGACCTTGCCAATATCCCGTATGCGATGGCACTGTTGTTTTGTCTCGTCTTTCTGGCTTCGGCAGAAGCTTGACACAAAGTTACTCTGCAGAGACGTCTTCTGAAAAGGAGCGCGTTCTCTATGCCAAGTTTCCTTCCTTGGAATATCGTGCTCCAGTGGTAATTCCTGGTAATTTGCCAGGTGTTACTCACTCGATCTCGATGGCCTTGCGTGAGGACGAAGTTGCATGGCTTGTGGAAACGGGTGATGCCGTCCCAAGGCCAAAGGTATTGGCTCATATGCCAACCGTTCAAGACTCCCAAGTGGATCTCTTGTGCGAACAGTTCGCGGCCATCCACTTCGGTGCTAGTGTCCAAGCTTCGGCTTATGTTCAACACCAAGATGAGCCCTTCGATTCATTGTCGGTTGTTGCGGACAATATCGTCACAGTAGATATGGGTGATTCCACTACTGTGACCGCATGTAACAAGGACATGGATGCGGATGTCTTATCTTTTGATAAGTCACCATTTGAAGTGTGTCTTCTCGAATATGCTGCCCTGCAACAATGGCTGACTTCTGTCGTGCGTTTATCGTCTTCAGAGTTATTGCCGGAAGATGAAGACACTCCCATGACTTATTGTGATGAAGTAATGGAACCCACTTTGGGTGAGCCTACGGGCAACAATTCCTCTTTATCCGTCATGGCTGAGGAATCTTCCACCCAAGTATCTGGTTCGGGTGATTCCACCAGTGCTTTAGTGCAAACTGCCGTCGAGCAACAATGGTTGCCTTCGAAGTCGTCCCTGCCAGAAGAAGATACTCCTATGGCATATCGTGATGAAGTCCCGGAACCCTTTATGGGTGAGTCTTCGGACAACAATTCCCCTTCATCCGCCGTAGTTGAGGCTTCTTCTAGTGGCTCAGTTGGTTTGGGTGATTCCGATGCCACTGTTGCCCATAGCGAAGAGGAGCCTGTATTAGTTGGTTCTGCCTCTGCTGCTGTGCTCAGAAATGATGTGTACGAAGTTCGGTCCTCTGTTGATACTCATCACGAGTCCCTCACAGTTGAAAACACAATTGGCGAAGACACGCCCACTGCTTTTTCATCCAATGAATCGGAAACATCTTTTGATGCTTTTGTTGCTTTGGTTGACGAGGCTTTGGAGGAGGAATCTCCTGTGGCCGGAACCGAGGGTGATGCCTCCGTTCACTTGATAATGCCGATGAAGAAGTTCTGGTAGGTGCTGAACTTGGTGTAGATGCTCATATAGGTGTCGATGGGCTTGCCGCTGTTGTAGGTGATGCTATTATGCGGATCCTCGAAAATACTGGTACTTCAAATATGGTTGCCAATGACACTCCCTCTTTCCCACCATCACCACCTCAAGATCCTGTCGTGGACGACATTCTCGCCGAGATCCTTGGTTCTGAAGAGTCCCAAGATGATTCCTGGTTTGACGAATTCATCCGTAAGTGTTTAATTTTATTTTTTTTATACTTGATTTATTTATTCAAGAAACTAATGTGCTCGCCTTTTTTTTATTATCATTTTATAGAATACGATTAGACTTGTTGTGTGTGCCTTTTTAGAGCTGTCCTCTTTTTTTTTTTTTCTCTTTTTTTTTTTTCTTGCTCTCGTTGACGTTTTTCCTGTGTGTGTGTGTGTCGTCGCTTCCTTCTCCGCTGCCTTTTGGCATTTTTTTTTCTTTCGTGTGTGCTTCATTGCCGGTGTTTTTTTTACGTTTACCTCGAGTTGAGGTTATGGTAAGTTTATAAAAAATAACTCGTGGAAAAAAAAATATCTATTGCCTGGTAACTTATTAGTAACTGCCCTGTTTTTATTTATAGGTTGTGGTGTTCTGCAACTTTGTGTGTGTGGAAAATTGGCTGGTGCTCAGCCAATCCCGTTTTTTTTTTTTTGGAGTCTGTCGTTGCCGGTGGTTATGGTAAGTTAATATAAAAATGATACAATTTATATAGCTTATTATATGATTGACTAATCAATGATTATTTATATAATTATATAGACACGTTGTGGTGTGTCACGTTCGTTTTTGCCAGGTAGTTGGCATATGGTGGCATGTACTTGCTGTGTGTGTTGTGTTTCCGTGTTCTGTTGGTTAGTGATGCATCAGTGTCATAATAAGTTTATCATTATGCTTTATATGTTTATATATTGTTCAAGGTATTATTGCTTCAAAAGTATGATACTAATCATCAATAATCGATATATTTATTTATTACTAATAGATGTCGCCGCATTCGTGTGTGTGCGCACGTTTTTGGAAGTTCTGGTTGGCTTGGGTCGACATGCAACTTGCTTTTCTTTGGCGAGGCGGATTGGCGATAGGCACCTTGGTGGATGGGGCTCTTTGGGTTCAAAGGTATGAGTGGAGAAAAGGGAGTTCAAGGGCATGGTATGGTTGTTCTACACTATAATCATTGGGGGAATGAAGGGGTATAGGTATATTGCAACTTGGGCTCTGGTCAGAAGGGCGAGGGATTGTGGTGGGGAGAAGAGAAAAGAGTGGGCTTTTTGTTTTCGTTTACCTTTTGTGTTTTGGTGGGGTTCATAGGGGATATATCGTTGGAACACCGGAAGATCTTGGATTTGCAACGACAGGTTTCTCCGTCTAAATGATAACAAGGCACATTTGATACATATGCTTTTTTACGGTAAGCTTATTTTTTTTATTTTATTTTCATTATTACTATTATATTATTTAAATTAGAACTTTTTACTGATCATTATTTTATTTATTTATTTGGAGTTTATCTTTATAATAACTTATTCTTGTTTTACAAGAATGATTTATTATAAAGAGAAAACTCTTAGATGGACCAAGACCGGAAGCATAACAAGTTGTCATCATTTCACGTTTATATACCACTTACAGTTTGTAAATCCTCTCAGATCTTTTTAAAGTTCCTTCTGATATATCCTACGAGCCCCATCAAAACACAAGAGGTAAGCGAAAACGGAAAGTCTGCTCTTTTCTTTTCTTTCTGCCCCAATTCCTTGTTCTTCTGGCTATCCCAAGTTGTGATATGCCTATACTCCTTCATTTCTCCTGGTGGTTATAATGAAGAACAGCCATATCATGTTCTTGTTCTTCCTTTCTCCTCTCATATCTTTGGGCTCAAAGGGATTTCCTTGAAGCTGGGGTTGTCCTATTTGTCAATTTGAGCATGTTGCGTTTTGTTGGCAATCATACGCATGGTGGGAAGTGTGTGTGTTTTAACCAGGTTAATTCTGAGTGGATAAAGACGTTTTTCTTTTCTTCGTGGAGGAAGAAGGGAAATAAATGGATACATGGTGTGAATGATCATGTCGGACAACGACTGATTTTGACCCTAACTATGGCAAGCTATGCTTGTATATTAGTCAAGGAGAAGAAAATAAGTTGTGCGCTGGCAGAATTTCTGTTCAGGCTATCCTGTGGAAGGTATCATCATCCTATACATTATGTATTTGAGAGAAAAAAAAAGAATCCCGTCTTTGGTTTGATTGAAATTTATTGTGCAATGGCATCAGTTCTGGCGACCTGGAATCGTGAAACTCTTTTTATTTTACCTTTCACATGTCCAATCCTTTGTTCCAAAGAGGGGAGAGGATAGCCTTCACAATCCAACTTTATTTTTTAGGGTTGAATTGATTCTATCTGGTTTTCATTTCATGTTGACCATATAGGTATTATCTGCGTGTGGGGTGAAGGTGAAACTATTCTGATTTTTCTTTTTCTTTATGAAAAAAAAAGTTAGTTTAGAAAAAGAATAGCAATGTTTTTTATCACCCATCGATACAGTCAACAGCTTATTCCAAGTTGGTGTTGATCTACTGGTCATTTCTCCAAGTCATCCAACATTTCATGAAATGTTCCAGTTGAACACTATGGATCGACCTTCAGACTTGGTGGTATTATATTATGCTACATACATATTATCGATACCGTGTGTATTTTTTACCAAGTGTTGACTAAATCAAGGCGGGGATGAATATCAGCGTATGCTGCTGCAAATATATATTATGTGTATGTTCCTTATTCGTCAAGTGTACCTGAAATCAAGAAATAACAACAATCCAAAGCAAAAGCATCCCAATCCAATCGATGCTGGCACATCCTTCCAGTCAATGTTGGTTTGTGATCTGTCATTCAAAGCGACAAAAACAATGAAGAAATACGTACCTGGTTATAGCAACTACATTTTGGCTGAATCAAGAAGAGGAACATATGACATACAAGGAACCAAATCCCATAAATTCTGATATCATCTGACAACAACGAATCACTCGTCTTACTATTTCAACAACCCAGCAAGATCAAATCAAGTCTTCTGTTGTCTTTGATATCATAATTTGGTGTTTTTTTTTCAATGACGGAACACCAAAAATCTTCTTTTTCTTCTTCTACTACTACTACTACTTGGCGAGTTAACGTTTCATCATAGTAACTACAAGAAAAGAAAAAAGTGGTCAATTGTAACAAATTGCACTACAATGGGAAACGATGCAACGGATGGTATTCTAGATGTGTTAGTCAAAACCAACAAGAATCATCATCATCTGTCCATCATTCGTTTGCTTATTTTATTGCGTTGGCAGCAGCCGCAATAATTTATGGGATTTGGTTTCTCATCCGACCAAGGGTTATGGTGAGATGGCAATGACTACAATCTGTAAAATCACAAGTCCTTGTATTAAAATCATCCATTATTATCGTCATTCATCATAATCCAATATTGGCGCCAAAGAGATTGACCTTCAAAAGACAAAATCAATTATTACCAAACAAGAAATCAAGATATATACATCGTTGGTCAATCTCAAATCGTTCAAGACGGCGCAAACTATTTATCCATCAAATGAATTATCAAGATACTACTTTCAAGGTTGACAGGACCGAAAAATCATTTTATCTCGAACAAGTGACTCAATACAGTCGTTGTATACTATTGTACATTCAACCAAGGCGAAGTATGGTTTTTCGTGAACATGATCTGGCAAGATCAAGATTTCCTTACACTACTATTGCGTAAAGCTTAATGTCACTCAATACTATTATTTGATATACTTGGATATGAAAGTGATTTATTACACACATTGTGCACACACGCGAAATATTTTGAAAAATCCACACACACACAACATATCCAAGTATATCAAATGAATAGTTCCGGTCCTGTCTTTTTCTGATGACAATATACCCAAAAAAAACAAAAAGGTACGTTTGTAAAATACTAGTATATATCCATTTTCTGGAAATGATGGTAGCATGGTTATATGTCTGTGATGATGGTTTCAAAAAAAAAAAGATATATAAAAAAAGAAACAAAAAAAAAATACTACACTTTATTACAATCCTTGAACCCCCAAACACACAAGCAACTCTATTACCCCTCCAACAGAAACATCAACCAAAAATTACTCGGTGACGATGATGTATTGATTTGACGATGGACAACCAAAACTTAATACAAGAATTCCCAAATATTATCAACAAAAAAACAAAACAAGAACATCGAAATCGTCTTTGATATTTACAAAAATATTCTCTTTCAGTAAGTTTATATAGAGTATTTCTTTCCAACATATACTTATGTGCAATATAGTGAACGAGTAGATACTAATATGCTTTAAATATACACTCTGTTTACTAGATTATTTATTGACGTAAAGCAAACTTTTTTACGCATACGAAAATGCTCAAATCATCATCTCTCTAATATACAAAAAAAAAACCCTACTTGGTTGTCTGCAAAACACTCAATAAGTTTTTCATATATTGTTTTCTCATATATCTCATTTCAAGAAAATGTTCTAATATTAATGTACTTTGCAATTACATATTAGAATACGGACGAAAATACAAATATCAAAAAAAATATTCAAAGCATTCATTTTTTTATGCCTTCAAAAACCACATCGATCCAGTAAGTTTTCTTTATAATATTCTTTCAAATATACGTATAGTATACCGGTTGCGTATATATAACGATAGATGATGAAACAGTCTTAGCTAATATCTTCTACATTTACAACATATTAGAACAGCGTGGACGAAATCACATATTCAAAAAACACAATTTACTGTTACATAAAAGAACAATCAGCAGTCCAACAAGTAAGTTATTATATAATGTTTTTTTTTATTGTTAAAGTAATATAGACTGTGGAAATTCTAATAATATATATTACCTCACTCATCATATAGATCAAATATGAACTAATCAAAAACCAAGACAAAGACGAAAAAAAGTATCACAAACATCAAATCCAAAGAATAACTACGTACAATTCATATTAAACAAGAACGAAAAACAAAAAACAAAAAACAAAAAAAAAAAAAAAAAAAAAAAAAAAAAAAAAAAAAAAACTCCAACGTCAAGACATCATCATCGTCAACCGATTCAGCAAATCCATACAATTCAACTTTATTATTGCGTATCATCAATACGTATTCTTATATGGAATCAAGCCCAATCTTACTGCCCGCAATACTATACTATCAGTCAATTCCAAAAAACAAAAACAAAAACAAAAAAAACAAAAACAAAAACAAAAAAAACAAAAACAAAAAAAAACAAAAAACCATAAGCCATCATTATCACAGACAAATAACCAGTTACTAACATTTTCAGGATTATTTGGATAGATATTTTTATTTTTGCAATCGTATTCCTGTTCAAGGATCATATTTAGATATCAAAAACATGTGTATTTAAAATACACCACCATTTAGCTAGAATATATAACAACATTACAATTTATAAATAAATAAATAAATTGGGTATATTGATCATTCATTTAATCAAAGCATCAGTATAGATATTTTTAAATATTGACAAAAAGGACCAATATACCAGATAGTAATGTTTATATTATATAGAATAAAAAAACTCTTTATCTACTAACTATTGCTATTCGTAAAAGCTATACTGCTGGATAAGCATCATTACTTTACACTCTAATAACTGAATACTTTGCAACGATATGTAGTATACACCAGATACTTTATTATCTCGCTGACCATACGTGGAAAATAGGCTACATTGCTAAATATACCCAGAGGCAAAAATTGGAGCTCCTTGACTTAGTATCTGCGCATCAGCACTAGCTATTTCGTAAAGAATTGATATACACATGAATATCATAAAGACGAGTAGTTAAGAATGAAGACGGTCAATGGCAACAATAGTGTCATATTTGGCTTTTTTTTTTTTGGAATGCACAAACTTAACTTGAATGCAGTCATTTAGTTGGTGGTATAGTATTCAAATAGTTGTTGATCAATAAGTAGTGTCTTTTCATGACCGTGTACCTATGCATATATGCCTGTTCCGTATCTCGTCGGCAAAAGCTTAAAAAAAATAGCATAGGCGTTGGTTCTTATTTTTATAATGGATTGGCTGCATCTCTTTATACAATGGCTTTTTCCTTTGGCTCACATGTACCCGGTACTTTTGACAATGCCTCACAATCGTACTTTGTATTTCTTTATTCTCGATTGTATATTATTTCATTGAGTCAGAAACAATAAATGTCCATTACAGCTATTGAGGTCGTAAAATAAAGTTCAGTCATTCCAGAAGCAATACCATAGCGATCTGCTTCATAAATCATGTAGAACATGATGGATTAACTTTTACAAAATAAAATTCATGGGAACACCGCATTTGTTATTTCATTGCCATGGTCTGTGCATTCGAAAGCCCTTCCAAAAATAAGAAACGAATCACAACAACAACAAAATAGATTACAATCTTTTTTTTAAAAAAAACGGAAACTTTAAAGTTTATAATATTTAAAAAAAATAAGTATTTATTTATCAAACTATTTCTATTCTATTCTATTCTATTTATTACAACAACGAGGGTGTTTTATGCCAGCAAGTGGGGTACGCTTCCCCCATATTTACCGGACGCATGCACGGTGGCCGCCGGTTTTAATATGTGGGGAAGCGAACCTAAGAGAAAAAAGAGAGAGCGAAAAAAAATGGGTCTTTTTATATTTAATTAAAGCTCCGATATGTGTATTTGTGCGTGTTAATTATATGATTAAGATTAATAAAAAAAAGTTAATGGAGTGTGAATGTCAAAAAAAAAAGTAGACAATTTCGTTGTCACGGAAATAAAGTTACAAGTGGTTCCTGGCGTGGTGTACCTTGTTCACTGACCTATTTTTGTTTCAGTTGGTCACAAACAAGGATCTGCATATATTTCTCCGTAGCACCGATTTATCATAAGGTTTGCAAAAAAAACAAGCAAATGGATGGAACTTGGTGAAAATTATTAGTAACACTTTTTATTCTTCGTATTACTAAATTGCTTAAACAATATATCTTTCATTAGAAAAAATAAATTCACATATTTAAAAATGCAATATCCTACAATCTGAATTTATCTTGAAAATATGATTTTTTTTTTGAATATATACTGAATTTATTTTTCTAAGGTGCGACGTTTCCATCCGATGAAATATGGAAACAACAAAAGTTAATACGTAAAAAGGAACTACTAAATAGTTATCGATATGCATAAAGCAATGTTCCATACATAATACCTTTGAAAAATATTTTTATTTATTGACACTTAGTCTATTGATTCAAATCTACCACTAGGATTTGAACAGTTCTTCCAAATGTTGAATTATTTTGAGGATAATCACAAGCAGTTATGCCTACTACTGAATCGATTCAAGTGCGAGAACAACATTCTCAATATGTTCTCATATAGAAGATATACTGTATACATATAGCAGACCATGATATTGAAAAATCAATTAGAATCTATCAAAGTGATAATGGTAATGATTCAAAATAGTAGGACATCATGAGTTTCAAACTCATGTATATAAAAACAAAGGAAGATATTGCTTCCTGATTTCAAAAAAAATAAATAAATCGAAAGCTGAACTGTCGAAACGAAAGAGAGGAGTTATTACCAATTGCTGTCATACCTATCGATAATAATATAGAATCTTGTACTGTACTCAATGTAATTTCACTTTATAAACCAAATGGATTCGGTATTGTGAAACCCCTTCATAGAAGGTATTCTCAGGAATGACCATAACTATGGATCTGTGGAGAAACATATTGTCATTACTTGCAAAGATTGAACACATTAAAAAAATTGTTTATTTGATTGACTGAAAAAAATAAGTACAAGTAATCTAGTTGATATCATTTGATAAAAAAAACATTATGGATCTTATGTTACTGCATAGGCTAATATCCTCACACTATAATCATCATATATAATACTATACGATTGAGGACGGTGCAAGACCGATTAAATGGAGATATAATATATATCATCAATAGTAGTTTTTTATAGAAAGTATACATTCCTTAGTAATTTACGTTGAAATAGGAAAAACATTATTTAATTTTGTATCAAGTACTGTTTTTTCTAATTTAAGATGGAAACAAACAAATATTTTGAAATGTTAACTATTTTATTGTTACAATTGGAAGTTTTTTTCTTCATTTAAATCAGGGGGTATCTTCTTTCCATCGTCTAGCGACTTCTCTCTTGACCTCTCTTGTAATAATTTAAGGACCATGCTGTGTATTATAACATTGTAGGAATTGACGTATGGGTAAGAAACTGGTGTATGATTCTAGTTGTGAATCAAGGGAATAATGCACCAGCATTTGTATTTGTTACCGCATATGTATTTGCTGCTGTGTGCTGTGTATATTGCAACAAGGATCCATGCGTTTCGGCTTGCTTAAATCAAATATGAAATATACTTTTCGGCAGTTTTAATTATCTACAATAAAACCAGCTTATAGTTTGCTCTTTACACCAAAAACTAATGTGAATCTCGACACGAGTGTTAAAAAAAGAGAGAATGCTCGAATTTTTAGATGAAATTAAATGGGTTTATTAATATTTCAAATTATTATTATTATTATATATACACTACAAGTTGGTTATACTAAATGGAAACAAAAATTTAATCTATACTAAATATATTTACATTTTATATACATGATTATTGTTGTTATTTTTTGAATTTTTCTTATGCCTCACGTAACATGCCTAACCAAGCCATATTACTATATTTTGAAAGAATATCAGGTTGAATTTTACGTTCGACTTGATCCATCATTTCTTGTGACATGTCACTTGTGTAAACGACTGGTTTTGCATCTCTCGTACGATACAAAATGACAGACAATGGGCTCATCTCTTTCTCATCATTTTCCTGTCGATGCTGTCGTTGTCGTTCAGTAAACAAAGCAGCTACTGTATCTTTGCTTACATCCATACAACCATGTCCACGAAGTGTCAAAGATCGAAGACTTTTTAAACCGGCTAATGCTACTACTTTATCATGCATAGGAACGGATGTGGATGTAAGTGTCAGTTGAAGCAAAGTATCGGCATGTTGTTGCGCAAATCGTTGAATTCCTTCGACAGTAATACTTGTCGTAATGCATCCTCCCAATTCCAACGTTTCAATCGTTCGTTTTTTCGCATTGTTGCAGTCGAATGTATCTTGATGGTGACCGTGGATGGCCAAAAGATGAGCATCTGTAAAATGATCAGCGGCAGTAAGATTGACATTATGCAGTGTACGAGCTGATGTAAAGAATCCTTTTAATTTATCTACTGTTATTGCTTCCATATTCAAAGAGAGATTGAGACGTTGCAAATGTTCCAATGTCATGAGAGAGTCGAGTGTTTCGTCAGTTGCCGAATCAAGTGTGATCCAGCGAATCGATGGACATGCATGAATTATTTTCCCTACATTTTTGTAAGGAGCATCCAATAGTTCAAGGCGTTCTAGTTGAGGTGCACCCCATGTGGCAAGTCTATTTAATGTTTGTGTGGCTGGTCGCATCAACATGGAAAGACGGAACATTTCCAAAGTTTGAGAACTTGTTTCGACCAAGCGTGCAAGTTGATGATCTACTTGATGTGTAATGTTGGGGAAATAGGCAAGCTGTTTAAGTCGTAAACGATTGGGTTCATGAGGATGAGGACGATGACGATGATGTAATAAGGGAGAAGAAGAAAAGTTGGCAGTGCTAGTTGTTGTATTGTTGCAAATACTTGTATGTTGATCCTCTTCCATTAATCCATTGCCATAGTGAAATACAAGTAATTGAGGACAGGATCGTTCAACCAATTCAAGCAAATCAGTATCTTCTCCTTCATGCTTATCAGCATCAATGGCAAGATGTTTGAGGTTGGAGCAATGGGGTAATAATTGTGGCAAATAAGTTAATGTGAGATGACAGGCGATGTTGAGGGTTGTAAGAGCAAGTGGCGATGATGATTCAGGAAGTTTAAAAGTTGGAAAAGGTCGATCGTAAAAGTTATAATACCAACGTCGATCTTCGATATGTTGAATATAAGTCAAATTAGTAAGATGCTGACTGCAGAATTCAAAGATATCATGAATTAGACCTTCTGTTTCGCTGGTATCTTCAGCACCGGCTTGTGTATCTGCCAATTTAATAGATTTAATATTATTGTTGATATGAAGCAAACGACGCCATGAGGATCGATTGATACGAGAATTCGAGATGGCTAATATATAAATATATATTAATTAGATCATCCGATTTAGAAAAAAAAAGATAAGGTTTTTCATAAAAAGATAGAAAGGAAACCTTACTAATAGATTCAAGGTGACACCAATTGAATTCAACAAGTCGATTTAGCACATCTTGATTTCGACGTGAACCAGTCAAAGTCAAGCGACGTACATGTTGACTGGCAATAACCCCAATTTTGTCCAACAAGGAAGGAGGATCGTCCAAATGAATGTCTTGCCACATGACTGGACTGTCAAGTAAATAGTCATGCCAATCCTTGCAGCATGCGGCGCAATTTAACCGATCGGCAATCGAAAGTTTTGCCATAATTTCACAGATGATATCGTAGGGAAGGATATGCAACATCCGAGTATTCCGTTGACGGATTTCTTGGGTAACTTGGTTTTTACATTGCACCAAGTGTTGGTATTTCGGATCGTTGATAGGGACATGGTCCATACCATATTGATATAATGTGACGGCATCAGCCCAAAGTTGTTGTACCACGAAAAGTATATTGCCACCCACAAGATAAGCATCGGCTAATGTAGGATCGGCCAAGATGGCACGTTGTGCATCTTTTAACGCTTGTTGATAATCACCGAGTTGATAGTTGGTAATACATCGAAAGAAAAACATTTTCCCAATAATTTTTCCTTGGATTTGGTCAATGACACGATCATAAATGGCAATGGCATTATGATAGTTTGCATGAGAAAAGGCGAGTTGACCACGATTACACAAGTCTTGTAAGTAGTTGAATTCAAGGTGTTCGGTTTGAATAATATTATTAATAGGACTATGATGATGGTTATTATTATTACTATTATTATTATTGTAGTTGTTATTGTTGCTGTAGTTAAGAATTGTTTCCATATCACTGTGTTATTAACACAAATATACAAATAAAATAGAAAAGATGGATTATTTAAAAAGCGGAAGGAAAAAGAGAAAAAGGTTTAAAGAGGTAGAACAAAAAAGAAACCGTTTATTATTCATTGATTCTACTTATAATTTTTTTTATATGCGACTATCGTTATAACAATAATTTGACACTAAAAAAGACATCATTTGAAAGGAAAAAGAGATTTCTCACCCTTTTTCATTGTCTCGATTCTAATAGGTTCCCGCTCTGAAGCACCAAATAATATGACTGGTACACACACGCATATCTCCTTCTCTGTCTCCCATTTTTGCTTTTCCCTAATACAATTATTACCCATTTTATAAAAAACAAAAGAGATAAGAGTGCCACAATAACACATAACACATAATTCCATCCATCTTATTTCAAACTATATTTGGGATTGGAAGGTTATGATCTGATTTGAAATGATGTGGGTCGGATATATAATAACTTAAGACTTAGTTTATAAACCTATCATGATTTAATCTGTAGAAAAAAATTTTTTTATAGTGCTTGTACATATAGGTATAATAGTATTGACAAAATATGTTTAGTTTATAACAAAGTTGTTGGTTAAGAGCAAAAGTAAAAAAGTAAAAAGAAAAAAGAAACGCCTTAATAATAATGTGTGTGTGGTGTAGTTAATTTTAATAATATTAATAAATACTTGTATATACACTCGCCAAATAACACACACAGAGAGAGAACCACGCGTTATGTTTTTAAAAAAAAACCATGCACAAGGGAAATTTCGCGGGTAACAACTTGGCTCGGGTCAGTTATTACTCTCAGTCAGTCCTTTCCCTCATATATTTGGGGTAAACTAACCTCCGTCACCAATAATAAGGAGTCGTCATGTATACGATATTATTGAGTTGATGAATATTTAATAATAGATCTCTGCTATTAGTAGATCGATTGGACAATTTGTTCAAAGTAATAAATATATCGATGTTATCTTAATGAAATAATGAAATAATGAAATAATGAAATGGATTCATATATGTAAATTAAGTCTAAAATTGAATAAGGCAAAAAAAATAAATAAGGGCCACCACTGTAGCCAGTTTATTATTATAATAAATATGTTCCGCAAATTATTATCTGCAGACTCTCTCTCTTGGCTGCAAGGCATCCTAATAAGGAAAAGGAGAGCATTTAGGGTGTGACTTTTGCTGATTGGATACATCATTTTGAAAGTCAGTTCAAAGGGGACCGCGTGTTCAGCCAGCAAAAAAAACCGCTTGCGCGGCCGCCCTCACTGCCTCTGCCTGCTTCTAACACTCACACACCTTTTTTTTCTTACACACCACTACCACACTACCACTACACACACAGCGAAAAACCTTTCTGCTGAGGATAATAATATAAGGTGAGTTATATATAAGATATCATATTTTGATTTTTTTTTGTTGGCCCATACAAAAAAACCAAAAAATTCTTTTCCTTCTGGTCACCTTAAACACCTATATACCCTTTACTTTTGCTTCAACAAAAAAAAACCTTTTCTTTACTCCCAACCGCGTTTTCCCCAAACTACCCTTTTTTTTTACTCTTGCTTTTTTTGAATCAAAGACACCTCTATGAATACCCTCTTCAATCTATTCTCTGAAATGGTGAATGATCCTCATGAATCATAATATTTCTTAGAATGCCTAAAGAATCAAAGACAAGCAAGCGCGCCGGTAAGGAAGAAGGCAAGCAACGCCGTGCCAAGAAGGATAAGAGCGGTCCCAAGCGTGGTTTGTCTGCATATATGTTTTTCTCTCAAGAAAACCGTGCTCAAGTCAAGGAAGAGAATCCTGATGCCAGCTTTGGTAAGTATCATTAGAGAGAACGCGTTTTTTTATTATTATCATTCATCGTTTTTTTTTCTTGTTACTGATGGTTTTTTTCTTTGTTCTATCTATAAAATAGGTACCATTGGTAAGCTCTTGGGTGACAAGTGGAAGAATATGACTGACGATGATAAGGCTGTAAGTAATCTTCACTTTTTGTAACATGTTATAGGATCCTTTTTCTCCCTTTTTGTCTCTAAGATCTGTATGTGTACTTACCTATTTTTATTTGGTTGACTTCTAGCCCTACGTTGCCAAGGCTGTTGCCGACAAGGAACGTTATGAAAACGAAAAGAAGGCCCTTGTAAGTTTGAATCATTGAGTGTTTTTGTAGTGCTAAAGTACTCGTTATTTTTTGTACTGATTTAAAGTACTAATAATCATCAATCATCTTTGTTATTTCAATTAGGAAAAGAACAATTAAATTGAAAGGACCATAAAACCCTATTCATTTGCATAACATCTTCCCCATACTCTTTTTCAAATAGTAATAGTTGTTTTTCTCTCTTCATCTCTTCTTCTCTTGCAAAACACACCCACAAACTCAAACACATAATTCAAAACGCATAACAACAACTCAAACTTCTCCCATTTTTCTTTTTACTTTCTGTATTCTCGAAATCATATTCTTTTTTTCTTTTCAACACTCACTTTTTTACTTTTGTTTTTATGGGAGCATTGCTTCAAATAAACTGTTGGCTTCCTGGAAATCATTATGAACTACATTAATTAACCAGTATCGATCTCCAATATCTCGAAGAAGTTGTGCTGTTTTACTATCGGGTGCATACTGTTGTTCCCATTCTGTCCATAATCCATAAGCTTCTTCCTAAAAAAAATTTTATGCAAAAAAAATAAAGGAGATTAAGAACCAAACCGCGCCAGAAATATTATTTTTTTTAGGAGAATATTTTTTTTTTAATCTTACCTTCCAAGATTCAAAACTGACTCGTTCAATAATTGTAGGTTGTACAATTTCTTTACCAGGAAAGACACCCCAAGTTACAGCATTTTGTGCTTCAGCATCATTGACATTGGTAACAAAATCACCTTTACGATTAGATGCATAAAATGTGACAAAAGGATCCGATTTCAATCGATTCAATAATCCATCCAATTGTATATCAGACACAAAACATTCCAAAAAGGCCTTTTGATATACATAACCATTGGCAGGACCCCAACCATAAATGGGATCACGACTAGGTGCACCATTGACGGCTGGTTGAGAACCAACAGTCCAATATCCGTTTCGATTGATTTGAATTAATTGTTGCTGAATCGTATCCGTTTCTGTTTGTAAAGGTTCTTCACACCATGGTAATGTACTTAATTGACCAAGAATGTACTTTTCAAAAAGATGTGTAATATCTTCGGGTGTAGCTGGATGGCCCCATTTAGCAGCTGCTTTAGATGTCTAAAAAAATAAATAATAGACTTCAAGCTTGAGTATTCAATTTCGTCCGTTTTTTTTAAAAAAAAGAGAAAGGATATGTTCATCATTTCATTTACCGGCAAAGGTTGGGTTGCAAGATAGGTATTTTCACCAAATGCAGGTGAACGGGCATCACCATAACGACCATTAGGAAATTCATCCCAATTTTCAACATGAGCTGCATCACGAACCATGGACCAAGGTGTAAGTCCCTTTTTCTATCATGTATTAAATCCGCAATTTTTTTTTAGGTGAGTGAATCATTTCATTGAGCCAAATCCATAAATTAAAAATTTATTTACCAAATCATTGACAGGTGGCTGTTTTGGTGCAACATTTAACTTTTCCAAAATTAATTTTGCTGAACGTTCCAAGTTTAATGTTGAAATATGAATACCACTAATACCACAATCACTCTTTTGAATTTCTTGAATCATCTCTACTGCTAAATTAACACCATAATCCTTGACTCTTTGATCATCTCCCTAATTGGTAAATATATATATATATGTCATACGTTATTCATCTTCTTTCTATAAATGTATCCATCCATTTACCAAATAATAAAGTTACCTTGATTTCATCTAATGCGTCTAAAATAGGCTTTGGTACTTGAATACCACATAAATTAATAATGCGACGGAAACTTTGATATGTTGGAATTGGCATAATACTCGGTACAATAGGAACAGTAATACCAATGGCACGACATGATTTCACCCATTCTTTAAAGGTATCCACATTGTAGAATAATTGGGTCATGATGAAATTGGCACCACAATCCACTTTAGCCTTCAGGTACTTTAAATCTTGAGCTTTGTCGGATGTATCCATATGACCTTCTGGATAACCTGCTACACCAATACAAAAATAATCACCATATTGTTGTCGAATATAAGTCACTAAATCAGATGCATGAGTAAATCCTTGATCGCATGGTGTCCAATATTCTTGATCGCGTGGAGCATCTCCTCGAAGTGCAAGAATGTTTTGGATCCCAGCATCTTTTGCATCCTAATAACATATAATAAGGAAACGTTCAATGGATGTAATCAAAGATTGAAAAGGATTCGTTGTTGCGGATAACACCACACTATGTTTCCCCTCCTCCCCATCCAATGGTTCTTTCTATTTTGTACTAAAAAAAACACACACCTTGAGTGCTTGGTCTATTTTGTCTTTTCCCATGTTGGTACACGTTAAATGCATGAGGGTTTCGAAACCATGAACACTTTGGGCAATCGAACAAACTTCGAGTGTACGTTCTTGTGTCGAACCACCAGCACCCCAAGTACATGCAATGAAATCGGGCTCGAATCGGGCCATGCGGCCCATACGGTCAAATAAATTAGCAAGACCCTAGTTGACGAAAAAAAAAAAAAAGTATTATTTAATCAGTAATCAATATTCACGTAAAAAAAATAAGCACTCAGGGTGGTGTGTTTTTTATTCAATATATCCATACAGCTTCCGTCTTTGGTGGAAAGAATTCAAAAGAATAACTCAATCGATTTTCTTCATTAGCTCGTTCCAGCTTTTGAGTGATTTTCATATTAAGTAGGTTTTAGAGTTTAAAAAACTATATCTCACAAAAAAAAAAGATCATCTCTTTCTCGATGGAGTTATTTATACATTATATATTTGTCGCGACTTTAAAAAAAATAATGTTGACAGGTTGTAAATTTGGTATCAATATCCCAAGTACATGGTTCACTCATACTTTTTTATTGTTATTCTTATTATAATTTCTTTTTTCACTATCCGTTCCTGGTTTGCGAAATGATTTTTGTCTTTTACCCATTGCTTTATATCTATTCTCTTCTTGACGTTGTGCTATTTCATGCGTTGGTATGAATTTGGATTTAATGATACGTCGTACGGCTTCTTGGGAGATATGAAACTTTTCAGAAAGTGCTGGTATATCGTATTGTTCAGGTGCCTAAATATCGTAATAGAATTGGCATAGAAATAGATATAGAGAGAGAGAGAAAGAGGGAGAGAGAAATAAAATAAGTTTTCCCTCATAAAGAAATGGTAATAAAAACAATTAGAATCAACATTGTTATACCATGGCATTAAGGTCACGCAGTTGATTCATAGCAATACGAGATAATCGTTTTTTTGGTTGCCATTTATTTTGTTCACTGGACATGCATTGTATTCTATTCATGTAGATTCCATTTCTTGATTGTTGTTGTACATGTAATATTCGAAAACAAGCGATCGATCGTTGTTGTATTGATTGCATAATAAATAGTATTTATACAGATAAAAGAGAGGAAAGATTTTTTTTTGAAAGGGACACTTAAACGCCGATAATGAGTTTATTTAACTAATTTACAATAATGGATTTACTTTTTGTTTGTACATCAACAATTCTTCTGCTAAGAATAGCCGCAATCACAGCCATTAAACCACCAAAGAAAAGAACTGCAGTAACACCTGCTGTATCCTCTCTTCTATTATCATTAGGTATATCATCATCATCCTGATCTACATGAAGACGATTCATCACAGCAAAGATAATTGCAGCTAGAAATGCTGTCAAAAACTGAGGCAGTACCACATAAATGTTGAGCACACCAAGGACCATGCCTGCATCATATTTTGTTTGATTACTATCTTCATTTGTTGTTTCGTCCGTTGTGGATGCTCCTGAAATCGCTCCATAATTTATATCGTTATTGTTACTAGTTTTTCTTTGTCGATTTGTATTATCATCATTACTACCACTGGTGCCTCCATCTGGATTATCCACAACGATCTCTGTTGCTGCTTCTTCAATATTTTGCTTATTTTCAACCACAAGATACTCCCCTACCAAAGCAAATGGAATCCACATTGCGCATGCAAAAGAGATACCCATGAGACCGAGAAGAGCTGTGGCACCTGCAACACTGCGTACAAAGATAGTGGATAATAAAGCTGTAGCAGAGATGACATGAGACAAGGTATAAGTATTCTTTAAAGAAATGAATCCATTGGCTGTCAATGTAGGCAAAGCTGTTCCAGAAATGACGGCAAAGATAGCATAGAGTAACATAGCCAAGGATCCAGCACGTGCTCCTTTATCCCAAGAATCTTCTGGATCTTCATCTTGATGCGTATCAAAATAAATACTAGAAACCCATGTTGTGCTATAAAGTCACAGTCGTTTTTTTTTTAAAAAAAAATCAATATCTACTTGCTTTTTTTCATGATTTAGAATATGTTCTATACCTGTAAAACAAGAATGGAAACCATCCCATCCATGCAAAAAAGATGACATTACAAAGTTTTTGAACAGAGGGTTGTAATTGTCTAAAAGCACGCCAAACATACAAGAACACTTGATACCATGGTCTATACATATTTCACACATACAATTATTTAATTTTGACCCTTATACAATGACTTTCTTTGCATTTCACCCATCCATCCATCCATTTTTTTTTATTTTTTATTTTTTGCATAAAATATTCTATTTCATTCTTTCTCTCCCCTCCCCCCTTATTTGTAAAACTTACTCGGATGTCTCGTCTTGTGTTTTTTGATAAGGGACTTCATTTACAGCTAAACATGTTACAGCCATAGCAGATATAAACACAATCACACCTGCAGTACAATAAGCTTCCATTTGAGAATGACCGAGTCCTGGAACATATTTCACCAAATCTACAAATCCAATAAAATAACCAAATACATTGGTAATGTTTTGGATATTACTAGCAAAGGCATTGGCTGTATCTTGTTGAAAAATTGGAAATATATCAAGAATAAGTGATCGACAGGATGCTTGGACTGCATTTAATGAAAAATCCAATATATAAAATGCAGTGACAGCAACTGCAATGGCTGTGCTTCTTCTCTATGGTTGATTCCATCACACCGACCCCAAAAAAAAACGATTATTTTTTTTTGTCAAAATTCATTTCTATATGTTTATTTACATCATCCTTTTTCCATACTGTCTGTTACATATAGACACATTACCAAATCAGGGTCTGTAGTAGCGGCGGCTGCAATCTGTTTGGAATAAGCAACACAGAGTAAAGATAGACATACAAGGGCTCCACCTCCAATAATAAAAGGACGTCGTCTTCCCTGTCGAGATTCATTTTTATCACTCCATGCTCCAACAAGCTAATATATATCACAATAATAGGCATCATATGAATAGCGAGGAAAGGTGACTATAAGATCTAGTGTCATTTTTTATACTTTTTCGATCTTCTCTCTCCTTCATATTGTCATTTTCTCTTACCGGCTGAACAATTAAACCTAAAAAGCACCAAAAAATAATATATGAACTACGTGATAAGACAAAACGATTGCGTCATATGTCAAAAATAATGCCATGAAGAAACTATTCTTACCCGATAAAGGACCAGCCAGCCAAACACAAGCAGTCAATTCTTTGGATAAATCTAAAGATAAAAGATAAGGAGTACCATATCTATATAATAATAATGATAACAATGGAAATGATGATATGATTATTACTACGTACTGTGATTGCTATTGTTTGAATGAGTTCGACATGCTTATTTTTTATACGTACGATAATTCAACTGTCCCTAAAAAAAAAGTTAAGACAACATACAAAAATAAAAAACCGTTGTCAGAACATATATATCAGTATAATTAAAATGGATAAAGAAGCACTATAAATAAGCGTACAAGTAAACTGAATGCCAGCCATGCAAAGTGTTCCTAATAAAATTTGAAACAAGGATGCTTTTGGCCGAGTATCAACAGCCTTTATATCTAACGTCCCCATCGTTGTTTTTTGATGCGCGGGAAAAATGAAAAAGAAAGTTACAAGAAAGAGAAAGAAAGAAAGAGAAGAGGGGTCAAACATAAAAAAATCTTATTTTACTTTCTTGTGTAACAATTCAAATAGAGAAATCTTTTCAGACTTTTTAAAAAAGTTGTTTTTTAGTGCATAAATTATAATAGAACAAAAAGTTTAAATTATCGTAATTCAACAGCAAATTCCTTTTCTACAGCTCCTCGTACCCGATCTTGGATTACATTAATTTCATCATTGGTTACATTTCTAAAATAGATAATAAAATAATTCAGTATTAGTATGCGTTCATTTAGTAAGTAAAATAGATGGAAACATGTTTTTTTTTTACCTATCCATGGATCGGTACAAAATACGATAACAAAGACTACGTTTGTCAGATTTAGGGTGGGTAAAGTCATCAATCTATATATATATAAAAGAAATGTATTGTTTTTTTTAATTCATGACTATTTCATTGATGCGTGTTTATTTGTTTCTTGCAAACTTACCAATTCAACGTTTTCTACTAAATCACCAGCAACATCACGAACTAATTCACAAAAGTCATTTTCTTCCCAAGATTTATTAGGTAACCAGAAGGAAATATCCTTAATACAAGGTGGGAATTTCGAAAAAGGTTGGAATTTTTGAATTTGACCAGGAGTAAATTGTTGAATGAATCGTTCATCTTGAGACCAAAACAATCGAATATCTGGAATACCAAACAAGACCATAGCCAAACGTTCCAATCCCAAACCAAATGCATGACCAATCTTATCATGGAGACCTATCATGATCATGAATAGATTTCATACCCCAATTTTTTTTTTTTCAGTCAATAAAGATGGATCCACATCTCATATAAAATATACAATGATTTCCCCCAATTTTTGACATACCTGCTTGATCCATCAATTCTTGTCGAACAACACCACATCCTAATACTTCAAGCCATTCACCCTTATACTTGATTTCAACTTCCCAACTTGGGCTCGTGAAAGGGAAATAAGCATCAATCCATCGTACCTCTAAATCAGGTTCATCAGCAAACAATTTGCGTACCATGGAATTAATACTGTATTTCAAATGACTAGCCACTGCTTCCAATGTTTCGGGTGTATGACGGTCTTGCATTGGATTTTCTGGTTTAATGATGGTATCATCCACGACCTTGACATTTTCAGCTTCTTTTAATCTTCCCATTTGAATATCAGCATTGACTTGTTCTGCTGTCTTGACCGGATCATGATCGAAATAAACAACACCTTCCATTTGATGAAAGACAGGATAATGAGAAGCATCAATTTCATCACGTCGAAACACGTCGCCACTAATCAAAAATTTACTGGCACCTGATCGCATGCCTTGCAATTGGTGAGCTGAAGTATGCGCTCGCAACATGGTGGATTCATTTAAATAATAATTATCAGATCGATTACGAGTGACGTGATCCTTGGCAATAAGTAAATCGTCAAAATTTTGTTGGGTGGTCACAATGGGACTAATATCATGAAACGTTTTAAAATCGTGAAAATGCGATTCGATAAGTTGACGGATAATGGAAATAGGGTGTTGTGGGTGTAAATGAAGTTTTCGATTCACGCGTGATAATGTAGTAGGTGATACATTGGTCCACTGATCCTTTTTATATATTTTGCCATCGATTTTAATTTCACTGTCGGTGACAGTAAAGTCTATACATGGAGATATATATATATGTTATTACTCTTCCACTTTTTTATTATTTTGACAGGTACCAGGGGGTGGGGTTGGAAGAGAAAAAAGTGGTTGCTTGTGTTTTAAAGGAGAGTTTTTTGAAAATGACTACCTGGACCAGTAGAATAAGAGGCTCGTGTACCAATACAACGTAATGTTGTATTTTGAACAGCACGAGTTGAAATGAATGTCGTTAAACGAGTAGCAAGCATATTTTTTTTTATTCTCTTTGCTAGGGTAAACAAGGTCAACAATAAACTTTGACAATAAAGAGGGTGCATCCATTTTCCGGAATTGAGCCACCGACCCTCCTCCACACATTGACTCATGCAAGGTAAAATTTTAATTTTCTATATCATTGATTTAAGCCAAGAAACGCATAAACTACATATGATGCGAAGACCCTTCAATAAAGTTTTTTTTATAAATGCCATATAAAATAGTTAGTAACCTTTGAGAGAATGCTGGTAGATCTGATTTGCCACATACCTTTAGTTATGGGAAAAAAGAATCATAACGGGAGTAATAAATTTCAACAACAGCAGTGGCTATAAGCTTATAATTAATTTCTCCCCACTAGTTTTGCTTTTCTTCCCTCCATTAAACGAACGAATCACAGGTACGAGAGCTACATGAATGTTGGTTGGCGATAACAATTAAAGTAATAATAATGGCAACGTGTCTATTAATTCATGAATAATGCTTTTATTTTCTCTTTCAATTATAGCATGCTCACACGCTCAAAAAGCGTGAAAGATTATCGGGTAAGTCAAGACGAGCATGTCTGGCGATCGACGATGCGAAATGAACGGAACGCAGGTAGTGTAATTAGTTAAATTAATGTTGCTTGGCAACGATCCTGTTTGGCAATAATAATAATAATAATGCGCTTATTAATTCATAAATACAATTATTATTATTTTTTAAAAAAAACTTAGGACATGCTCACACGCTTTAAACGCGTGCGAAACAAGACGAGCGTGTTCGGCGATCCGTACCTTATGGTTCAAATCCCCTTTGGTTCAAGTTTCCTTCCAGTTGATCCATTCTGGTAGAATCATTTGTGGGTTGGTTTTCTGAAATTGCCCAGAGCCCAGTTGCAACTCGTAAATGGTTCGACGCCTTTATGGTCCAAGTCCCCTTTGGTTCAAGGCTCCTTTCGGATGATCCGTTCTGGTAGAATCATTTATGGTTTGATTTTCTGAAATTGGTAAATGAGTTAAAAACATTTTTGGTTCGAGTTTCTTTTGGTTCAATCAATGATGTTTGAATCGAAAGAATGAGAAACAATTAGAGTTTTAAACAATTTACGAATTACAACTATCAATCCTTTTTGGTTCAAATTCTTTTGGTGTAATCAATGACGGGTTGGTTTTCTGAACTTGCACAAAGATCAATTGTAATCCCTTAATGATTACATTATTATTTTTCTTTTTGGGAATCTAGGTGATACATGACCTCCTTGTTGATGTTTCCCGGGCAACATGTTATTTAAAATGATATGGCTAAGAAGTATCGCACCTAACTCTATATTATTTTAATCAATTAATAAATATTAAATGAAATCCATCTACATTATTCACAATATTTATATTTATTATCCTTTGTTGTGTTTGTGTGTTCTGATATCGATTCAGGTATCAACTGGAGGGATAGGGATTTTTCTTCTTTTTACGTAATAAACAAGAAACTTAAAACCGAAAAAAATATGACTGTCATACACCATGTTGTAATGAATCTTCATTTTAATAAGTAACTCTGCAAGGCACCAGTTAAATACAGTGAGGAACATTGTTTTAAATCAGAACGAAAGATATCTTTTTAATTCACCTTCTTTCATGAAAGTACTTATGAAGATCGAGAATGATTGACAACCACTCTTCTTCCTCTATTCAGGAATGGAAGATATCACACCTTTGGGTGATAACTAGTAGTATTTTCAAAATGGAAAAAGAGTTTATTCTAAATAATATATACTAACATTGCTATATTTATATTAGTCACTATTACTTTCATATTTGAAGATACCTATACTGATGCTTTGATTAAATGAATGATCAATATACCCAATTTATTTATTTATTTATAAATTGTAATGTTGTTATATATTCTAGCTAAATGGTGGTGTATTTTAAATACACATGTTTTTGATATCTAAATATGATCCTTGAACAGGAATACGATTGCAAAAATAAAAATATCTATCCAAATAATCCTGAAAATGTTAGTAACTGGTTATTTGTCTGTGATAATGATGGCTTATGGTTTTTTGTTTTTTTTTGTTTTTGTTTTTTTTGTTTTTGTTTTTGTTTTTTGGAATTGACTGATAGTATAGTATTGCGGGCAGTAAGATTGGGCTTGATTCCATATAAGAATACGTATTGATGATACGCAATAATAAAGTTGAATTGTATGGATTTGCTGAATCGGTTGACGATGATGATGTCTTGACGTTGGAGTTTTTTTTTTTTTTTTTTTTTTTTTTTTTTTTTTGTTTTTTGTTTTTTGTTTTTCGTTCTTGTTTAATATGAATTGTACGTAGTTATTCTTTGGATTTGATGTTTGTGATACTTTTTTTCGTCTTTGTCTTGGTTTTTGATTAGTTCATATTTGATCTATATGATGAGTGAGGTAATATATATTATTAGAATTTCCACAGTCTATATTACTTTAACAATAAAAAAAAACATTATATAATAACTTACTTGTTGGACTGCTGATTGTTCTTTTATGTAACAGTAAATTGTGTTTTTTGAATATGTGATTTCGTCCACGCTGTTCTAATATGTTGTAAATGTAGAAGATATTAGCTAAGACTGTTTCATCATCTATCGTTATATATACGCAACCGGTATACTATACGTATATTTGAAAGAATATTATAAAGAAAACTTACTGGATCGATGTGGTTTTTGAAGGCATAAAAAAATGAATGCTTTGAATATTTTTTTTGATATTTGTATTTTCGTCCGTATTCTAATATGTAATTGCAAAGTACATTAATATTAGAACATTTTCTTGAAATGAGATATATGAGAAAACAATATATGAAAAACTTATTGAGTGTTTTGCAGACAACCAAGTAGGGTTTTTTTTTTGTATATTAGAGAGATGATGATTTGAGCATTTTCGTATGCGTAAAAAAGTTTGCTTTACGTCAATAAATAATCTAGTAAACAGAGTGTATATTTAAAGCATATTAGTATCTACTCGTTCACTATATTGCACATAAGTATATGTTGGAAAGAAATACTCTATATAAACTTACTGAAAGAGAATATTTTTGTAAATATCAAAGACGATTTCGATGTTCTTGTTTTGTTTTTTTGTTGATAATATTTGGGAATTCTTGTATTAAGTTTTGGTTGTCCATCGTCAAATCAATACATCATCGTCACCGAGTAATTTTTGGTTGATGTTTCTGTTGGAGGGGTAATAGAGTTGCTTGTGTGTTTGGGGGTTCAAGGATTGTAATAAAGTGTAGTATTTTTTTTTTGTTTCTTTTTTTATATATCTTTTTTTTTTTGAAACCATCATCACAGACATATAACCATGCTACCATCATTTCCAGAAAATGGATATATACTAGTATTTTACAAACGTACCTTTTTGTTTTTTTTGGGTATATTGTCATCAGAAAAAGACAGGACCGGAACTATTCATTTGATATACTTGGATATGTTGTGTGTGTGTGGATTTTTCAAAATATTTCGCGTGTGTGCACAATGTGTGTAATAAATCACTTTCATATCCAAGTATATCAAATAATAGTATTGAGTGACATTAAGCTTTACGCAATAGTAGTGTAAGGAAATCTTGATCTTGCCAGATCATGTTCACGAAAAACCATACTTCGCCTTGGTTGAATGTACAATAGTATACAACGACTGTATTGAGTCACTTGTTCGAGATAAAATGATTTTTCGGTCCTGTCAACCTTGAAAGTAGTATCTTGATAATTCATTTGATGGATAAATAGTTTGCGCCGTCTTGAACGATTTGAGATTGACCAACGATGTATATATCTTGATTTCTTGTTTGGTAATAATTGATTTTGTCTTTTGAAGGTCAATCTCTTTGGCGCCAATATTGGATTATGATGAATGACGATAATAATGGATGATTTTAATACAAGGACTTGTGATTTTACAGATTGTAGTCATTGCCATCTCACCATAACCCTTGGTCGGATGAGAAACCAAATCCCATAAATTATTGCGGCTGCTGCCAACGCAATAAAATAAGCAAACGAATGATGGACAGATGATGATGATTCTTGTTGGTTTTGACTAACACATCTAGAATACCATCCGTTGCATCGTTTCCCATTGTAGTGCAATTTGTTACAATTGACCACTTTTTTCTTTTCTTGTAGTTACTATGATGAAACGTTAACTCGCCAAGTAGTAGTAGTAGTAGAAGAAGAAAAAGAAGATTTTTGGTGTTCCGTCATTGAAAAAAAAACACCAAATTATGATATCAAAGACAACAGAAGACTTGATTTGATCTTGCTGGGTTGTTGAAATAGTAAGACGAGTGATTCGTTGTTGTCAGATGATATCAGAATTTATGGGATTTGGTTCCTTGTATGTCATATGTTCCTCTTCTTGATTCAGCCAAAATGTAGTTGCTATAACCAGGTACGTATTTCTTCATTGTTTTTGTCGCTTTGAATGACAGATCACAAACCAACATTGACTGGAAGGATGTGCCAGCATCGATTGGATTGGGATGCTTTTGCTTTGGATTGTTGTTATTTCTTGATTTCAGGTACACTTGACGAATAAGGAACATACACATAATATATATTTGCAGCAGCATACGCTGATATTCATCCCCGCCTTGATTTAGTCAACACTTGGTAAAAAATACACACGGTATCGATAATATGTATGTAGCATAATATAATACCACCAAGTCTGAAGGTCGATCCATAGTGTTCAACTGGAACATTTCATGAAATGTTGGATGACTTGGAGAAATGACCAGTAGATCAACACCAACTTGGAATAAGCTGTTGACTGTATCGATGGGTGATAAAAAACATTGCTATTCTTTTTCTAAACTAACTTTTTTTTTCATAAAGAAAAAGAAAAATCAGAATAGTTTCACCTTCACCCCACACGCAGATAATACCTATATGGTCAACATGAAATGAAAACCAGATAGAATCAATTCAACCCTAAAAAATAAAGTTGGATTGTGAAGGCTATCCTCTCCCCTCTTTGGAACAAAGGATTGGACATGTGAAAGGTAAAATAAAAAGAGTTTCACGATTCCAGGTCGCCAGAACTGATGCCATTGCACAATAAATTTCAATCAAACCAAAGACGGGATTCTTTTTTTTTCTCTCAAATACATAATGTATAGGATGATGATACCTTCCACAGGATAGCCTGAACAGAAATTCTGCCAGCGCACAACTTATTTTCTTCTCCTTGACTAATATACAAGCATAGCTTGCCATAGTTAGGGTCAAAATCAGTCGTTGTCCGACATGATCATTCACACCATGTATCCATTTATTTCCCTTCTTCCTCCACGAAGAAAAGAAAAACGTCTTTATCCACTCAGAATTAACCTGGTTAAAACACACACACTTCCCACCATGCGTATGATTGCCAACAAAACGCAACATGCTCAAATTGACAAATAGGACAACCCCAGCTTCAAGGAAATCCCTTTGAGCCCAAAGATATGAGAGGAGAAAGGAAGAACAAGAACATGATATGGCTGTTCTTCATTATAACCACCAGGAGAAATGAAGGAGTATAGGCATATCACAACTTGGGATAGCCAGAAGAACAAGGAATTGGGGCAGAAAGAAAAGAAAAGAGCAGACTTTCCGTTTTCGCTTACCTCTTGTGTTTTGATGGGGCTCGTAGGATATATCAGAAGGAACTTTAAAAAGATCTGAGAGGATTTACAAACTGTAAGTGGTATATAAACGTGAAATGATGACAACTTGTTATGCTTCCGGTCTTGGTCCATCTAAGAGTTTTCTCTTTATAATAAATCATTCTTGTAAAACAAGAATAAGTTATTATAAAGATAAACTCCAAATAAATAAATAAAAATAATGATCAGTAAAAAGTTCTAATTTAAATAATATAATAGTAATAATGAAAAATAAAATAAAAAAAATAAGCTTACCGTAAAAAAGCATATGTATCAAATGTGCCTTGTTATCATTTAGACGGAGAAACCTGTCGTTGCAAATCCAAGATCTTCCGGTGTTCCAACGATATATCCCCTATGAACCCCACCAAAACACAAAAGGTAAACGAAAACAAAAAGCCCACTCTTTTCTCTTCTCCCCACCACAATCCCTCGCCCTTCTGACCAGAGCCCAAGTTGCAATATACCTATACCCCTTCATTCCCCCCAATGATTATAGTGTAGAACAACCATACCATGCCCTTGAACTCCCTTTTCTCCACTCATACCTTTGAACCCAAAGAGCCCCCATCCACCAAGGTGCCTATCGCCAATCCGCCTCGCCAAAGAAAAGCAAGTTGCATGTCGACCCAAGCCAACCAGAACTTCCAAAAACGTGCGCACACACACGAATGCGGCGACATCTATTAGTAATAAATAAATATATCGATTATTGATGATTAGTATCATACTTTTGAAGCAATAATACCTTGAACAATATATAAACATATAAAGCATAATGATAAACTTATTATGACACTGATGCATCACTAACCAACAGAACACGGAAACACAACACACACAGCAAGTACATGCCACCATATGCCAACTACCTGGCAAAAACGAACGTGACACACCACAACGTGTCTATATAATTATATAAATAATCATTGATTAGTCAATCATATAATAAGCTATATAAATTGTATCATTTTTATATTAACTTACCATAACCACCGGCAACGACAGACTCCAAAAAAAAAAAAAACGGGATTGGCTGAGCACCAGCCAATTTTCCACACACACAAAGTTGCAGAACACCACAACCTATAAATAAAAACAGGGCAGTTACTAATAAGTTACCAGGCAATAGATATTTTTTTTTCCACGAGTTATTTTTTATAAACTTACCATAACCTCAACTCGAGGTAAACGTAAAAAAAACACCGGCAATGAAGCACACACGAAAGAAAAAAAAATGCCAAAAGGCAGCGGAGAAGGAAGCGACGACACACACACACACAGGAAAAACGTCAACGAGAGCAAGAAAAAAAAAAAGAGAAAAAAAAAAAAGAGGACAGCTCTAAAAAGGCACACACAACAAGTCTAATCGTATTCTATAAAATGATAATAAAAAAAAGGCGAGCACATTAGTTTCTTGAATAAATAAATCAAGTATAAAAAAAATAAAATTAAACACTTACGGATGAATTCGTCAAACCAGGAATCATCTTGGGACTCTTCAGAACCAAGGATCTCGGCGAGAATGTCGTCCACGACAGGATCTTGAGGTGGTGATGGTGGGAAAGAGGGAGTGTCATTGGCAACCATATTTGAAGTACCAGTATTTTCGAGGATCCGCATAATAGCATCACCTACAACAGCGGCAAGCCCATCGACACCTATATGAGCATCTACACCAAGTTCAGCACCTACCAGAACTTCTTCATCGGCATTATCAAGTGAACGGAGGCATCACCCTCGGTTCCGGCCACAGGAGATTCCTCCTCCAAAGCCTCGTCAACCAAAGCAACAAAAGCATCAAAAGATGTTTCCGATTCATTGGATGAAAAAGCAGTGGGCGTGTCTTCGCCAATTGTGTTTTCAACTGTGAGGGACTCGTGATGAGTATCAACAGAGGACCGAACTTCGTACACATCATTTCTGAGCACAGCAGCAGAGGCAGAACCAACTAATACAGGCTCCTCTTCGCTATGGGCAACAGTGGCATCGGAATCACCCAAACCAACTGAGCCACTAGAAGAAGCCTCAACTACGGCGGATGAAGGGGAATTGTTGTCCGAAGACTCACCCATAAAGGGTTCCGGGACTTCATCACGATATGCCATAGGAGTATCTTCTTCTGGCAGGGACGACTTCGAAGGCAACCATTGTTGCTCGACGGCAGTTTGCACTAAAGCACTGGTGGAATCACCCGAACCAGATACTTGGGTGGAAGATTCCTCAGCCATGACGGATAAAGAGGAATTGTTGCCCGTAGGCTCACCCAAAGTGGGTTCCATTACTTCATCACAATAAGTCATGGGAGTGTCTTCATCTTCCGGCAATAACTCTGAAGACGATAAACGCACGACAGAAGTCAGCCATTGTTGCAGGGCAGCATATTCGAGAAGACACACTTCAAATGGTGACTTATCAAAAGATAAGACATCCGCATCCATGTCCTTGTTACATGCGGTCACAGTAGTGGAATCACCCATATCTACTGTGACGATATTGTCCGCAACAACCGACAATGAATCCAAGGGCTCATCTTGGTGTTGAACATAAGCCGAAGCTTGGACACTAGCACCGAGGTGGATGGCCGCGAACTGTTCGCACAAGAGATCCACTTGGGAGTCTTGAACGGTTGGCGTGTGAGCCAATACCTTTGGCTTGGGATGGCACCACCCGTTTCCACAAGCCATGCAACTTCGTCCTCACGCAAGGCCATCGAGATCGAGTGAGAAACACCTGGCAAATTACCAGGAATTACCACTGGAGCACGATATTCCAAGGAAGGAAACTTGGCATAGAGAACGCGCTCCTTTTCAGAAGACGTCTCTGCAGAGTAACTTTGTGTCAAGCTTCTGCCGAAGCCAGAAAGACGAGACAAAACAACAGTGCCATCGCATACGGGATATTGGCAAGGTCGTTTTTTAATGTCATAATGACATTGCTCAGAATAATGCAAATGTGTCAACTCTTCACATGCCAAGTGGACCTTAAACAATGCGGGAGCGACCAATGAGAAGGAGTGGTGGCGACATTGGCGAGACGGTAAACCAACCCCGTTGCACCCATTGAGCAACAATCATAGCGCGGACAAAAGCACAACGCTTAGCAAAAGAGATATAGGTCACAAGGACGAGAAAGATGGCAGAAATGACCCAATAAGGATGGAATAACCAGAGATAGTAACAGAGAGCAAATGGGAGCAAGACAGCGTAAAACAAAGCCATACGGCAATGTATGAGACAATTCCAAAGAGTAAAAATTTGACAATGGCGTTCATGGTAACGTAAAAAAAAGTGGTTCTGGTAAAGAGAAAAAGAAACTGTCATGGGGACCCTTTATTTAATAACCTTGGAAATTTTTCACGTCCCGGTTTTTTTTTTTTTTTTTGCATTAAATTTTTACGCGACATGCTACTTGAAGCGCGGCAATAGCGTGATAGTCAATAAATAAAGTGAAAAGGTTGCTAGGCAACATTGTCATGGAAACACATTGTACGACTTGTTCTTGAAAGAGCACGTTTTTTCACGCTTTTATTATTTTTACATGTTGAGTAGTTTTTCTTTTTCATTTAACGATTGCCATTCCTTTTTTTTTTTTCGCGATCAAGCTCTAAATTTGTTTACCCAAGAAATTATTTCTATATTTGGTTTCCTTCATTTAACAAGCTGATGCTGATATTTCTTTGGCGTATAATTAAATACAGGACCATTGGTTATGACACCCCTTGATTTTATCAAGTATAATTAGCAGTGGAAAATATACAGTGAAATTGTTCGGTATGGATAATATAATTTATGATATGTCTGCATGTAGTAAACACACATTTTCGTTCTTTCGATACTCCCCTCCTCCTCCTCAATTATATATAGACAAAGATATTTGACGGTTTTCATCATAGAAATAAATTTGTTAATTTTTACGACATCGTCCTTCGACTAGGTAAACTCGGTTTAGTTTGAGGACTTCAAAACCAATTTGTTGGTTAGCCAATATATTATATGGAGCAGATCATAAAAATATTGTCATATCCATCAATGATTTTACACAGCAAATATATATGTCCACTAGTCCTTTCCATTAAATACAAAGCAGCCAAAATAAAAAATTGACCTATTATTTTTTACTAGCAATGGATGCCCGAAATATTCGTGTACCAATTTTGGTGCATTATTCTAGAGATTTACTATATAGAATTATATTATTCCTTCTCCATATAGACAAACTTAAACATGCTTTATAAATGGACACTTTTTTGTCAGTAATAATCACTATAATAAAAGCATTTAACTATATAAATAAAAAAGGAATAAACTCACCCCAATATATACTAAAGTTTGCAGCTACTTTATTATTATTATTATGATAATTATGTACAAAAGGAAACAATCAGGATATATATATGTATATATAAATATGTTACAAGACGACTATTACGCTAAAAAAAATATATTTCTGGAAAGACATGAAAAAATTTTATAGTCAAATTTTTGTTGTCAAATCTATTCAAGTGTCTATTCAAAGGTCAAAACTTCCCAAAAAATCTTGTTCATCGAGATCCGATTCGACTTGTTCTTCTGTATCCTCGAACCATAGATTCGAACCATAGTTAATACATAATTCTTCGTCAGGTTCAATGTCGCGCATGGTTTTATAACGAATGACTTTGTTTTCGAAATCTCTAAAGTAACCGACATTGGGGTTACTGGCGTGATTGAACATGGAACCTAAACCAAGGGCAAGTGCAAATTGACCTCCTTCCCAAATGTAGGTATAGTGATCCAATACGGTATATTGACCATGGGCCTTGTATTCGTCTGGTGTAAATAATAAAACAGGTGATATCTCGATAAGTGTATTCCGTTTGATCTGTTCCTTAGGAAAAACACCACGACCACGAATGGGATGATTTCTTAATTCTAGTTCGATTTTATGTTGATTCATCACCACTGGTGTGTCATCCTTATTATTATTCTTTTTTTCTTCCATTTTCAAATCAATATAAAACAAAATGTATATATAAAACAAGATGGATGGATGGGAAATATTAAGTTTAAATAAAAAAAAGAGTATGCTGATATTGAAAAATTGGGATTGCTCGATTATTATAAAAAAAATGAAAAATGTATAAAAAAATGTGTGTGTGTGAATGTATATGATATAGTACAAAATATAAAATAATAAATGAAAAAAAAAGTTGTCTAAGCTCCCAAAAGTTTAAGTGCCAATGCTTCTTGATCTGCCAAAGTAACGGGTTCATCGGTTTCAATAACACGTTTCTTTCCAGACGGTGATTCATCTTCAGATTCACTACTACTTTCTTGTGCTTCACGCCATTTTCGCTTGAAAGTCTCACGTTCTTCATCTTCTTCAGATGAAGAAGCTTCTGATCCAGATACTTGTTCGTCGTATGAATCTTCTGCACCAGAACCCAATGTATATACCACTTCTTCCATATCTTCCCCCCGTTCTCTTCTGAGTTCTTCCAACTATAATTGAAGATGATTAGTATGGATAATCTTATTATAGGCCAATTGTTTTGTAATGATTTTGGTATAAATATTACCTCTTGTTTCTCTCGTAACTTTCGTTTTTCTTTCTTTTCCTTTCGCTTTTGCTTTGCCGTTGCTTTATCTTCCCAATCAGCACTTTCCATGACCTTGGTCTCTTCGCTAATGTAAGCTTCCTTTTGAGCTTTTGCATCACCAGCCTTTAAGAAATCAGCTTCATCCTCCATCTCATACAATTGATGTGGCTACAATAAGTATGCATAGAAACAATGTTTTTTTTAGTTATCAATGAAATGTTGAAAACCGCCCACACACAGAAATAGAATTGTATATCCACTTACGTTGCCTTCTTCATCAAATACAATTCTCTCACCCTTTGTCATCTTCTTGGCAATATGTTTCTTGGTCATATTAGCTTGTCGCTTGGAAATATTCTCTGATATCAATTCCTTCATTTCTTCTTCAGGTTCACTCTCCAAATCGTGATCCTTTCGTTGAATGGTCATAAAGTCTTCATCATCATCATCGTTACCAACGGTATCATTTTCAAAGTCGACAAGCTTGTTGTAATGTTCTGATAAGATATCTTGATTTTTTCGTTGGAACATGCGATCGTACTTGGTTCTAACTTCCTATTTGTCGTTTATAAATAATATCAGTAAAACTGATAAGGCCTTTCCTCTTGTTCACATCACATACATATAAATTCCCACTCTTAATTTACCTTTGATTTTTCTTTTTCTTCCTCTTCTTCATCGTCTCCTTCTTTAAGCAATCGAGAAACGGCGGTTTCCTTAGCTTTTGCCTTGGAAAGGAATTTAATTTTGGGAACACCGGCAAGACCAAGAGATGCAGCATATTCTTCAGTAGGTAATTCAGTTGCCTTGAAGATATTCTTATTACGTTGTAAATAAACCGATCGCATGTACGAAACAAATGCCTAAACAAAATTGAATCCATGTAAATATTCTTTCCTCTCAAAAAAAGCACCATGCAGGAATATTCCCTTTCAAAAAATATAAAATTCCTTCTTACCCTTTGACCAAGATATTTCATTTCTGCATCTTGGAAACAGTAGCTTTGCAATTGTTTTTGAATGGATTGTTGCTTACTATCTCGAACCTTGATTTCATCAATAGGCACCTTTTTCTTTTTAAGTTCCTCCATCATACCTTCCATTTCGGTAGGTAATAACAACAAAAGACCATGACCACCAGCATCAAAACGAGCCGTACGACCCACACGATGAATATACGTATCTGCATCTTCAGGGCAATCCAATTGCAATACCCAATCTACCGCTGGGAAATCCAAACCACGTGCAGCAATATCGGTACTGAACAAAACAGCATGTTGTGTGGATGTAAATTTGCGAAAGATTTCGACACGTTTGGTCTGCTTTTGTTTACCGTGTAAATGCAAAAGGGACACACCTGGTTGTAATTTACAAAAGGCTTCAAAGACAAATCGAGTCTGTTTACAACTGGACAAAAACACAATGGTCTTATTTTGTAAATGGGTCTTGATAAACGAATACAAAATATCTAATTTTTTCTGTAAATCGCAAACAATATAATGTTGTGTCAAATTATGAGGTGTGCTGTGTTCTGATTTTTCGTGCACGGCCACATATTCTGGATCGTGTAAACTGAGTCGGGCAAGATCCTTAACGGATCGTGTTTGTGTTGCTGAAAAGAGCATGGTTTGTCGACTTTTTGGAAGGTTATCAATAATTGCATTGACTGTCTTTTGGAAACCCATATCGAGAATACGATCGGCTTCATCCAATACTAATGCTTGTAAATTGTCGCAATCAAAACCAACCGATTGATCCATATGTTGCAATAAACGTCCAGGTGTTGCTACCAAAATATTCATTCGAGAAATACGTTCGGATTCCACCTTGAAATCTTTACCACCAATAATCAGACCTGCTGAAAAGCTATGTTCGAAACCAATCTTTTTCAGTACTTCAAAGATTTGTACAGCTAATTCACGAGTTGGCGAAATGATTAAAGCACCCAATCCATCGTTTACATTCCATCGAGCTCGATACAAAATTTCCAATACCTATAGAATTAATTGATGCTATTGAGTATTTTCATTTTATATATAGTGGTAAATTCATTCCAGTCACTGTTTAGCAATTTTATAGAAAAAAAAAACTTACAGGCACAAGGAATGACAAGGTCTTTCCACTACCCGTCTTTGCAGCACCTAAAACGTCCTTTTTGGCCAATGCCAATGGGATCGCCTTCCGTTGGATATCTGTCAATTGTCGAAAGTTACTTCTTTTTAATCCTTTACGAGTTTTTGTCGAGATCGGTAAATCATCAAAGAATTTGGTATCAACATAATTTTCCTGTCAAAATGATCGATTGAAGGGTTTAGCTTATTTTTCTTTTAGATCAAAACCCATGGATCAAAAAGATTCATTGCACCATTATCACTTACAGGTTGTTTTGATTTTTCTTCAATGGATTTTAATTCGTCCTGTTCTTGAAGCTTACGCTTCTGTCTTCCAGTAAGCTTTGGTGCAGGTTGTTGTTCCTCAGACATTGCTCAGTTATTTTTTTTGTAAAGGAAAAAAAAATATTTTTTTTTCTTTTGCACAACCACAGAAAAGAACGGAGTTTTGCAGATTGGATACTTTTGCAGTAATTTTATTTTTTTTAAACAGCTTGGCTCTTTGAACCAAAAAAATATGCCAATAACTTTGGCACGACTCGCTTCGTGTCGGATTCTTTCAACTGTAAGGATTACCCAACAAGAACAACCACAACAAAATGTTCATTCTCGCTTCATCAGTTATTAAATGACCTGTTTATTTTTGTTATGAGATAGTCTTCCAAGAATGGCATACTTCATTGTATATCACCAACAAAAGCAGCATCACTCTTATTTCGACGTGACCTTTCGAATTCATCGATAGCAGAATGGAGTCAACCCTTGTAAGCTATAGTTTAATTCATAACAGCTCAAAACCAGGCACGATAGTTCATGAGCTTATTTTTTTTAAAAAAATATATATGCTCCCCAATAGTTCTTCAAAGGTTAGCAATACAAAAGTAATATCATTCAGCAGTTCTCAGCATTTGTTCTTGCGACCTACTGTTTCACTATGTCTTATTGCCAGTGGTTACAAGTTAGTAACAACACATCCAACCATGATCCTTAAGACTTGTTACTGTGAAGCTTCCCCCTTTCACCAAGAGCCCATCTCACTCAAAATGCCACCGACAGTGAAACAAATAACTGAACAATACCAACAACCTCAACAAAAACAAGTGTCTTTGATCCGAGATATATGGTCTTTGATTAAACCAGATTTATTGCTCATGTGTTGTATTGTGCTTACAGCCGTAGCGGCAGCTTTTATTCAATTGCAAACACCTGTCATCACTGGAGAATTGATCAATGTTATTTCATCAGGATCATCGGCTTTACTTGCTAGTGCTGGAATCAGTCAATTAAATCGGCCTGCTATGAAATTATTTGGTCTTTTATCAGCACAAGGTATTTTGACATTTGCCCATATTTCTTTGGTATCTATTTTTGGTGAAAATGTTGCCAAACGATTACGTGCACAATTATTTGCTGCTATGGTGAAGCAAGACATGTCCTTCTTTGATACCCATCGTAGTGGTGAATTGGTAGGACGCTTAACAACAGATGTTGCTGATTTCAAGGTAAGTATTTTTTTTAATACTATTTATCTTTTTTGAAGTTAAACCGAGTTATTTTTTTTTGTTGGTAGCACACATTCAAGCAATTGGTGACACAGGGATTAAAATCTGTCACCCAAACAGTGGGATCAGCCATTCATCTATTCAAGATTTCTACACCTTTGACATTGACCATGTTGGGTACTATGCCCGTTCTCTATGTTTTGCTCAATATTTATGGTGCTTATCTTAGAAAATTGAGTAGACATGGTAAAAGTATTGAAGGCCAAGCTACAGGAGTTGCTGGAGAAGTATGTATAAATTGTATCTCGTCATCATTGTGTTTTTTTGTTTATTTAACATTTTTTTTTTCTAAAAAAAAAAGGCTATATCCAATATGCGTACTGTTCGTGCATTTGCTGCAGAAGAAAAGGAAATGGAGTATTATGGACAAGCATGCGATGAACTTTCTACAACAAGTCGAAAATTAGGTTTTCATATTGGCATGTTCCAAGGTATTATTTATCAGCAGGGGAAAAAAATCAGTGAATGGCTACTTTTTTTTAGAATATAATCTGATATATCTCATATTTATAGGTTTGACCAATATTTCAATTGGATGCATGGTATTTTTTTTTATTTGTTGGCGAAAGATAAATATATTTCATATATTATCGTGCTACTAATTTTGATGTAATCCATCATAATAGGTTCTTACTGTTCTGTATTATGGAGGTTCTTTGGTGGTTAGAAATGAATTGACAGGAGGAGAATTGATGTCGTAAGTAGTAAAGATAAAAAAGAATATTTTTTATATAATGGTTCTAACCAGGGTATATAAAACTGTATAGTTATATGCTTTCCACACAAACTGCACAGCAATCACTAGGTAAAAAAAAAAGATGGGGACCTTTTGATACCCACCATTGCTCTAATATAATTCATCCATTTTTTTTATATAAATTAGTATCACTTGGCGTTTTATTTGGTCAAACGATCAAGGCAGCAGCGTCTGCAACACGTGTATTTGAATTTATTCATTTAGAACCTACAGTACCCATTAAAGGTGGTAACACCTTATCTAATGTATGGGGTGATGTTCGTTTCCAAGATATTGAATTTTCTTATCCATCCCGACCTGATCATCAAGTTTTGGACTTATTCAATTTACATGTACATCAAGGGACAACAGTTGCTTTATGTGGTTCATCTGGTATATATGAAGAGAAAGAAGAGATTCTGGGAAATATAAATGAATTTGGAACATAAAGGAAACTCAAATAAATCAAATTTAGGTTCTGGAAAATCCACCATTGCGTCTTTACTTGAAAGATTCTATGAACCCACTGCTGGCTCTGTTTTCCTTGATGGAAATGATTTATCTGATATGGATCCATCTTGGTTAAGACAGCAAATTGGTTTTATTAATCAAGGTATAGATATGAATAATCCACTCTTATGTATTTCTTTGAGTATATTCTTTTACTGTGTGTTCTAAACACGCACATATGTGTACATATAGAGCCTGTTTTATTTGCAACCACTATTTTGGAAAACATTCGTTATGGACGACCAGATGCAACAATGGAACAAGTTCAACAAGCTGCTCGTCAAGCAAATGCTGAAGCATTTATTGAAAGTTTCCCCGACGGATATGATACTGTTGTTGGAGAACGTGGTGCTGCATTATCTGGAGGACAAAAACAACGTATTGCTATTGCTCGTGCCATTTTGAAGGATCCAAAGGTAATAATGCGAAAGAAAGAAAATAAAAGACGAGGAATGAATATACTTCATCATCGGGGGGGGGATCTATAAATTAAATTATCTTTCTTTCTATAATATAAAGATTCTTGTACTGGATGAAGCCACTTCAGCTCTGGATAGTGAATCGGAAAAGATTGTTCAGGATGCTTTAGATAAAGTAATGAAGGATCGTACTGTACTTGTCATAGCTCATCGATTATCGACCATTCGCGCAGCTGACATGATTGTGGTGATGGGAAGAGTACCTGGAAATATTTTAGAGAAAGGTATGTTTTCATTGTATTACTTTGTTTTATTACATATATCAGTAGATGAAGGGTAAGCAACATTATGATTAACATGGTATTTTTATAAAAGGTACGCACGATGAATTGATGGCGAAACGAGGTGCCTATTTCAAACTACATAACCAGTTAGAAACTGCTGAGCAGTTATAGATACTTTACTATAGAGATACATAACACTTAATATAATAAATCAGATTCTTGATCCTATAATGAATGCAAATGATATATATGCTTAAAAAATATTTTGGTTACACTTGAATATGATTGGTGATGCCAAAACGCGTTCAAAAAAACTTTGGAACCAAAGCTGCGCACGCGCATAATTTCTTTTTACTCTTTTTCTTTATATATCATACTCGCACCTCATGGCAAATAAAAAAGCAACCGTATTCATTCTTGACAGTAACCCGTCAATGGGAAAATGGCTCAAAATATACGAAGCCACAGCTTTCCAGAAATCCAAAGATGGCATTCAAGCGACACTTGAAGAAAAGGTTTCAACTTTCTTTATACTTAAATGGTTTACTCCCTGGAAAATTGTTGTTAATTCATTTTTTTAATATAGGTACTTGCTGGTCGAAAAACAGATCAAGTAGGCATTGTCATTGCTGGAACTGAAGGTAATTTGATATGTTGCCTATTAAACGTTTCCTTTATGAAGTAATGAAAGAGAGACTCATGAGCCTTTTTCGTCGGGGTACGTGATGGATGGGTTACCATTTAAAATAGCGTCAGACAACTATCTTGCTTTGGAACAACCTGGCCAATATCAACATATCACAGTCATGAGTCAAATCAAACAACCTGATCTTGAAGTGTTACGCGATTTTGTAAATACACCACTCATGGAATCAAAAGCGAATACCGCGGATGGTAACTGAGAAAAAAAATAAGAGAGAGGATGCATTACAGTAGCATGAATGTTTCATACCGGACTATTTTTCTTCTTGCATTTATGTAGTTTTCGATGCTCTGATTCTTACGGTTGCAATGATTAAGGACTTTGTTAAACACCTCAAATATGAAAAGCGCATTCGATTATATACGAATTTGGAAGGAGATATCAATTGGGACAACATCGAAGCTGTCCATGATATGATCCGTAATTGTGGAATCGAACTTTCTATTGCGTAATTATGACATACCAATTTATCATTTAGCAATATGTTTTATGGCATTGATGGATTAATAGCCTACCATAAACTTTCCATATATATAAATAGTTGTTTGGGACTCAATGATGCAGAAGAAGCAGGCCCAAAAGCACATCCAAATGTTAAGACAAACCTTGCCAATTGGAAACAACTGCTCCATAATTTACCGAACGCATTTCTGATTGATTTAATGGATGCCATTGAAGAATCCAGACAATTTCATAAAAAGGACATTCGACCTACACCTGTTTATCGCGGCTATTTAACCTTTGGTGACACTGCTCGATATCCCGACTCATCCATTGCCATTAGTGTGAATATGTATGCAAAGACTATGGAAGCAAAAGTACCCTCTGCAAGAAAATGGTCGTCTGTCTCAAATATTGTTGAATCTAAATTGGATAATGGAAATGAAAGTCATCAAGTTATTGCTGAAAATACATACAGAATAAAATCAAAAGACAGTGAGAACAACAATCGTACCGGCAATAATAACAATCATATTGATAATGATGATGAGGATGACGACGGTAACCAGGTCCCTTCTCGAAATACCAACGACGATGACCATGTGGATGATGATGACGAAGCAAATGAAGTAGAGAAAGAATCACTCGAAAAGGCTTATCGTTTTGGCAAAACATTGGTTGTAGTTTCTTCAGAAACTGAAGAGCATTTAAAGTTGAAGACTGATCCATGTATGACAGTTCTTGCCATATACCCTCGTGCAGCCGTAAGTTATAAAAAACTACTAATAGATATAATGAGAAGATGATGGAAAGTATATGTATGCGAAAACATGAGAATGCAATGTAATGGTTGTCTATTATTATATAGTTTCCACCACAAATGGAAATGTCGAACGTGTATGTCATTGTAGCTGGTTCGCATCGTCCTCTGTATGCCGCAAAAGCTATATCTGCGTTTGCCCAAGCTCTTGAAAGAAGAAAATCAGTAGCATTGGTTCGTTATGTTTCCAGAGAAAATGTCCCTCCTAAACTTGCCATTATCAAACCTGTGTTACAAGACGATGTGGATGCCTTGTACTTTGTTCGGGTAATATTGAATTATCTTCTGTTTCTCGTTTCAACTTTTGATAGAAATAAAGCTGAAAGAGGATGGGTTGTTGTTCTTAAATCTGTAATTTTCTCCTTGGAAACAGGTTCCTTTTGCAGAAGATTATCGAGATTTTACATTCAACCCGCTGGATCGAGTGACTACCGCATCAGGCAAAGTGATCACTGAAGATCATCCTTTACTTCCAACACAAGATGTACGCGATGCAATGTCATCATTTGTCAAAAACATGCATATCAAAGAGCCGAATGCATCTGATATGGATAAAGGGTATTTTTATTGCTCGATAGAAAACAAAATATATATATATATTTTATGACATTTGAGTTGCTAACGTTACTTCTCATATATATACAGTTATAATGACGACGATGAAGAACCATGTATCGATCTCGATGAAATTTATAATCCTCATATTTGGCTAACACAAAAAGCAATGATTGCTAGAGTACTCAATAGTGCTGCTCCAGTACCTGAATTGGATCCTCGATTGAAAGCTCAATTTGATACACCAGCCAAGCTGATTAATAAAAACAAGGTTAATGTCGAGACATTAAAACGCGCGCTTAATATCAAAAAAGGTATAAAAAAGAACTATTCCATTTATCTTTTAATTGACGGAGAATATCTCTTTTAAAAAAGAATGATGCTCATTTATACATTCATTTGAATGATAGTGGATCGTGTCAGCAAAAGAAGCAAATATGGTGCTAGAGCAGAACAAGCCGTGCCAGACAATTTATTACCTGTGGATCAATTATTGGATGCTAAACAGGTTCCAGATGTACTTATAAAACAGGAAGAACAACCGGAAAACGAATACCAAAACTTTGTGAATTATCAAACACGAACGATTTCTCCAGCTAATCCTGTACCTGACTTTAATGCAATGATTAATAACCGAAACGAGGATTTGGTATCGAGTGGTATGTCGAATAGCTTCTTTTGGGTTATTTTTAACAAAAATTTTCATTATTCTTTTTATTAACTGTAGGTTCACTTTTTTTTATGAATGATGTTATTCTTATATAGCTGTGGAACAAATGTGTGCCATGATTACAAAGACAGTTTCTGATTCCTTTGGAAATCGTGACTATGATAAAGCATATGAATGTTTAGTTGTTCTTCGAAAAGCTGCTGCAAAGGAAGATGAATCAGAAACATTCAATAAATACATGTATCAGCTCAAAGAAATACTTGATCCTGGAAATCCAAATGCAGTGAGACGCGACTTTTGGATTAAGATGAAGCAAAATAATATGACGTTGATTAGTAAAGAAGAGGCACCTGATAGTCAAATCACTCCAGATGAAGCAAAACGGGTAAGTCTTTTTTTTCTTTAAAAAAAAGTATCAGATATATAGCGTTTGTGAAAGAAAAAATTAGTAATAGAATGATTATTCTTTTATTCAAGTACTTGGAAGAAGAACAACCAACTCGAGAAACTGTTCTTCAACAAGAAAGTACGGATATGTCAGCTGAAGACTTGGTAAGTGAAATGATGATTTTTTAATAATTTATTCAGAGTAAGATTATTATTATTATTATTATATACACTCATATATTATACTCCTATTATTTAATGTTATTAGCTTGCATTGATGGACTAAATGTTGCTGATATCTGACCATACCACCACCACTTAAACTGAGCAAAAAAAAAAGCTCATTGTACTAGTAACATAGTACAATAATAACAGAAAAAACAGTTACATGTAGCAATATATGGCTAACGGGTTCATTTATAGTATAAATAAGATCCTCCATCCATTGAATTCATTTTGATTTTGACATACATAAACATTATACTTTTATGTGCTTAACCTTTCAATATGAGGGAGCTACCTTTAAGTAAATCACTTTCTTTGCCCATAATTTTTTCATAACAGCCCCATGTCATTATTCAAGATACATAAAAAAGTTTATCATAAATATTGAGTTCAATTATATATCATGGAGAAGGAGAAAAAAGACACAGTTATTTTCTACAAGAGTACAGCTCACATAAATATTGTAATGATCAAAAGTGTTTATAAGTAAAATTAAACATTGATCATCTCTCGAACTATTTCAATACGTAGTATAATATATATATATATAAGAGCTATCTATCGGCCTATATCAATAATGTAATTCTTAAAAATTCTAAAGAAAGGTACAAACAAGTTTTTATTGGACCAAGTGACATTTTTGCTCTTTGATCCTGCCACCTTGTTAATATGTCGTCATAAAATGTGGATGTTTTTTATATACTTCAAATCTGATGTAATATCAAAAATGGTGCAGAAGTTTTCTTTTGTTTTATGAATACAGAATGCTGTCCAAAATATATGGTCGGCACTCACTCAACTTGAAGAAGGCAAATTTGATATGCATATTTCACCAACAACATTATTCAAAGAATAGGGTGTTATTTCAGTGGGTGAAAAACTTGTTGGTCCTTTATTACTAGAAAAGGAATCTTACGAAATGGAGGAATATCGTTCATTTGCTATTTGTTGAAAAACCAAGTCGCCGATAACAATATGTGATAAAACAAAAGCTCTAGTTACGTTTAGTTAGTTTATGGTGTAGCTTTCATAGGGTTGAAATCGCTCCAACACGCATCAGGTCGAGAGATAAAAATGAGTAATATATTTCCCAGCGGGTAATATGTAAACATCATTATCGCGTACATAAATTTCTCGAAAAATATCCTTTTTTTTATATATTTTATTTATTTGAAAAAAAGGAACTGCTATTGATAACAGATATAAGAAAAATATGCCTGGGAATAAGTGTGCTGCAGTACTATTTTAAAAGAATTATAATGCTTGTTCAAGTAATTCGGTAGTTGTTAGTATTCCTTATTGTATAGAGTATATATAAATATGAAAAAGATACATACTCGATTGAAATGGTGAACTGTGTATTTATATATGATTTATTAGCAAGTTTGAGGATATATATTGTTGCCAAACGCATAATTGATGATGAATTTTTTTATCACCTGAGGTTTGAATTTGAAGGCACCAACAAAAACAACAACATATAATGACAAAAGCAAAGAAATACCCACCATCTTTTGGACAAGAGATGGTTATGCTCTACCCACAAAAAAACCGTAAGGTCAAAGAATACCAAATATTCAATTTCAAAGTAACCCATTATATATTGTTTTAACAAAAGCCATTATGTAGCAAAAGTGATGTTTGTTTATCTCATCATAGATAGGCACACCTATCACATTTTTGAATAAAATACATGTTCGAAATGATAAGAAACGGAGGACCATGAAACATAGCCTTGCATACAACAATGCTCCTTCACCTACCAACATTTTATATCCCAAAAAGACCAATGCTTTTTATTTACTCTCACTTTCTCATAATCCAAAATAAATTATTGAAGTACTTTTTTAAATCGTTCAATACAAAATAAAAACGGGCCATGATTTTGAAAATGGACCCTTTTTCCAAATTGAGCTACTTAAACGAAATTGAGCCACAGGTTATAAAGTTGAGCCATCCCAAACCAATTTAAGCTATTCACCTCAAAAGTGGCACGGCTACAAATTCAAGCCAAGAAAACTTCAAACACAAATATATTTATGCATACGGTGTAAAATATAATATCCAGGCAGAATATTTTTTTATATAATTTTTACTGCTAGCATGAGAAGCGTTATCATCGCTAAGAATAATATTATTAACAGTACCGACGTGAGAATTGTACTTTTTCAAAACCATATGGAATAGAAGAGTACTGCAGAAATCAATTACAAGAAAAAAAAACGAAAAATAGTATGTAGTAAATAAAAGCTCAATGATCAGTATATCAAGCTAATTTTTAAAGAGTCTTGACTATCTGTGCGATCAGATGAAAGTTACATGATGCAGAAAATGTAGCGGTAACAAAGGATATAGTTATTGAGAAAAAAAGATAAAATCAATATATGGTAGAATGTAGCAGATACAGATAGTGTAATCACATAAATAATTAAAAGGCAATAATGACACCATCAGTTATACTCATCAAAAATCATCATTTATAAAGTAGTAGCGCCATCCAATCATTTATTTGGCAATATAAGAATGAAAAGGATCAATACATGAGATAAAAGATCTAAAGGATTTCAGCCTTCAAATGTTTTATCAACTAACATAAAAAACATTTCAAAAGGTGGTTAGACCTGTAAAATTATTGCAAAAGTATACTGAAGAAAAGAGAGGTTTTTTTACATACCATGTTATATAGACTTTAACAACACCCAATACTTCGATTTAAGAAAAAACAGAAAAGGGTACTTGTTCGCTTGCATGTTTTAGATATTCTTTGATGCCATCATCTCTTGATTACAACCTACGTGTAGAAAACTGGGCTATACAAACAACAAAACTATCATTATATTTTTTCGATGTAATGAAGACACTTTACCTTTAAGTCATACGCTTCAATTACCATCGCCCATATTGAGAGTCTTGTACTTCTTTTCTTCTACACGTTCAATCTAATTTATAAAAAAACTTTAATGCTTTTTAAAAATGTTCACAGCCACTTGCAGAAACATAAAAGAAACCTCACAATGCACCTCTGATGTTCGGCAGGGATATTACCCACTCGATACCTCAGAAGTACATTACTCGCAGCAGTATTACCCACTGCTATGATAACCAAAAGAAAAAAAAGAACTATAAGGATAACTTAGGGAACACCCAGCCATTTCCCATTTTTCACGGACACGTGACCCGCGATAGATCAGGTAAATTAAACCCCGCGTTGCATATCGTTTTTTTTTTCAAAAACAATTTTTAAGTTTCCTCATTACAAAATGAACAACGAAGATAGTCGCGTCTGTTCCAGTTGTGGTTGTGCTCAACCAATTGACATTCTTATAGGTAGCCATCGCAATCATAGAACCTGTCAACGCTATCGCAACAGGCAAAGTGATGTTGGCAAGCCCATTTCACCAGAAATACTATGTACTATGGACGAGGCAATAGATATGATTCTTTCTCGCGATGACAATGAACATGTAGCATACTCTATCGATGTTTATATTCGTCTTGATACTAATATGTTACAACTAGACGGCGATCAACTGTTGACATATATTCGTACACGTATTGAAGTAATAGATGGATATCAATATTATCAAGAATTTGCAACCTTCTCCTCAGTTGCAAGTTTGGTCGTACCTTTTCGTGTCATTGCTCACAAGATCAGGATGCTCAACGACAAGTTACTGATGCAAATCGTAGAAGACTGGATTCTCGTATGGAAACTTTTACTTGTGGTGGTCGTATTGATGGAATGATTGATAAACACAGCTCATATGTTCATCTTGACATTGAACACTCTATTGGACATGTTCCTAGACCCCCCAATAGAAATGTATACTGTTAGCGAAGAAGTTCGTTTACATATTGAAGGGAACTGCGTCACAATGACATCCTAGGATCTGTATCGTGATATACTGAATCAGTTTCCTGAAGCAATCGGTGTTCTTACGCAACGGCAGTTTTATTTTTGGCGGAATTGTGCGTTTGAAAGCCAATATAAGCTTCACCGTGTTCAATGCACATCTGCAGAAATTCTGATTGATAGGGCTACTTCACAAGGTGTTCAAAAGGTAAGCTAGTTGTAAATTAATATTTAACCTGCTTTACATACGCTTTTTAGGAAGCGATGTATCAAGGACGATATATAAACTTCAATATTACATAGTAGTTTGATTATAGTTGATTAAGTAAAATAAATAAATAAATAAAAATAAAACAGGTCTTTAGACGCGTTAATACACAGTATTCTGGTTTGGGTTTTGTGATGCGTTTGTTCGGGACTATATGTGGATTGGCAGAAGTGGAAGAGCTTAATGTTGACTCTGCATTTAAAACAAATCGTACTGGACATGAACTTTTCGGAATTGTTGCAACAGTAAATGGAGTGGGAGTCCCAATTGCATATCTTTTATTAAAAATGACCATAGATA